>WNWK01006301.1:0-55000 GCA_009830355.1 Cherax destructor
ACTGTCACTCCTGTCTGGAATTCAGCCCTACAATATCTTGCATGCAAGATAGCGTTCAGATGCCTAGGGTACCGGAGGTATCCCGGACCGCCTTGAGTACTGAGTCTATCCTTGCAATGTTGCTAGTTCAAGTAGTAGTTCCTCCAGGGGACGCTTTGTTGAAGAAAGACTATTTGAATGAGTTATAGCATCTCTCGCTGATGCAAAAGCAATTGCAGAAAGCCGTTTCTGTTGCTAGTGTACTCACTAGAGTGCCAGTTGTTGTCCCTCGTGTTCCAGATAGTGTTCCTTCCAGTTGACAGTAAGCCTTTGCAGAGTAAATTGTCGTGTGTCGAGTAATTCTTACCTGCAGTAAGAGATAGTGAGAACCGTTCTCCTTTGCTCATACTTTGTGTCATTGAGCTAACTATTTCAACCGGGAGGATCCATCCACTCCACCGAGCCTGTTTATTCCTCCAGTAGGAAAGTGATCATAAGTTGTGAGCTAAAGATAGAAAATTAGAAAATCAGTTTAGAACCGAATTATTGACTGTGTGTTTTGTTATTAGATTTCCAGTATCTAGCAAGATTGTTGTGTGTTCAAGTTCTCTTGAGTTCTGAGTTTTAACAGTATAACCCGTGTTAGCCGAGTTTATCTTTCCTGTTAAAACTTCTTCCCTGTAAATATTTATTCTTCCTCAGAAGCAAGAGTACATGAATACATATCGATTGATCGATCAAATTTGCAAATTGTAATTTATATGTAATCGTTATATCTAGATCCATTAAATTTCTCTTAAGTACCATTAACTCAAGAAGTGCGGAGTAAGATTAATCTTGATCAGTTCAAAGTTATAATGTGTTTGCTATTGTATAGATTCATCCAGTACCACCTGTCTGTTCAGTCTATAGAGTTGTATAGTATGCCAAACGTCATACGATAACATGGCCGAGCTGTCGTGTCAGTATCATATATACACTTGTGTAGTGTATCTCCTTTTATACAGCTGGTCCCTTTGCGTGTGACGTCATGGTACCCGCTGACGTCAGAGGCTCAGCGCATGTGCACAGCCTCTCATAGGCACTCTCCCTCACTAACGTTAGACCTACAGGCGAGACAGACGGGTGGCTGGACTCTCCTTCACTTACTGTAAATATACCGTAACCATCCAACAAGGAGTATCTTTGACCTCCTATATATCTCTCCCAAGACCAATGCGACATCATAGTTTAACAAGTGGAGTATCATAGTTTAACAAGTGGAGTATCATAGTTTAACAAGTAGAGTATCATAGTTTAACAAGTAGAGTATCATAGTTTAACAAGTGGAGTAACATAGTTTAACAAGTGGAGTATCATAGTTTAACAAGTAGAGTATCATAGTTTAACAAGTGGAGTATCATAGTTAACCAAGTGGAGTATCATAGTTTAACAAGTAGAGTATCATAGTTTAACAAGTGGAGTATCATAGTTTAACAAGTGGAGTATCATAGTTTAACAAGTAGAGTATCATAGTTTAACAAGTGGAGTATCATAGTTTAACAAGTAGAGTATCATAGTTTAACAAGTAGAGTATCATAGTTTAACAAGTGGAGTATCATAGTTTAACAAGTAGAGTATCATAGTTTAACAAGTAGAGTATCATAGTTTAACAAGTGGAGTAACACAGCTTAACAAGTAGAGTATCATAGTTTAACAAGTGGAGTAACATACCTTAACAAGTAGAGTATCATAGTTTAACAAGTAGAGTATCATAGTTTAACAAGTGGAGTATCATAGTTTAACAAGTAGAGTATCATAGTTTAACAAGTAGAGTATCATAGTTTAACAAGTGGAGTAACATAGTTAACAAGTGGAGTATCATAGTTTAACAAGTAGAGTATCATAGTTTAACAAGTAGAGTAACATAGTTTAACAAGTAGAGTATCATAGTTTAACAAGTGGAGTATCATAGTTTAACAAGTAGAGTATCATAGTTTAACAAGTAGAGTATCATAGTTTAACAAGTAGAGTAACATAGTTTAACAAGTAGAGTATCATAGTTTAACAAGTGGAGTATCATAGTTTAACAAGTAGAGTATCATAGTTTAACAAGTAGAGTATCATAGTTTAACAAGTAGAGTATCATAGTTTAACAAGTGGAGTATCATAGTTTAACAAGTAGAGTATCATAGTTTAACAAGTAGAGTATCATAGTTTAACAAGTGGAGTATCATAGTTTAACAAGTGGAGTATCATAGTTTAACAAGTAGAGTATCATAGTTTAACAAGTGGAGTATCATAGTTTAACAAGTGGAGTATCATAGTTAAACAAGTGGAGTATCAGAGTTTAACAAGTGGAGTATCATAGTTTAACAAGTGGAGTATCGTAGTTTAACAAGTAGAGTATCATAGTTTAACAAGTGGAGTATCATAGTTTAACAAGTGGAGTATCATAGTTTAACAAGTAGAGTATCATAGTTTAACAAGTGGAGTATCATAGTTTAACAAGTAGAGTATCATAGTTTAACAAGTAGAGTATCATAGTTTAACAAGTAGAGTATCATAGTTTAACAAGTGGAGTATCATAGTTTAACAAGTAGAGTATCATAGTTTAACAAGTAGAGTATCATAGTTTAACAAGTGGAGTATCATAGTTTAACAAGTGGAGTATCATAGTTTAACAAGTAGAGTATCATAGTTTAACAAGTAGAGTATCATAGTTTAACAAGTGGAGTATCATAGTTTAACAAGTAGAGTATCATAGTTTAACAAGTGGAGTACCATAGTTTAACAAGTAGAGTATCATAGTTTAACAAGTGGAGTATCATAGTTTAACAAGTAGAGTATCATAGTTTAACAAGTGGAGTATCATAGTTTAACAAGTGGAGTATCATAGTTTAACAAGTAGAGTATCATAGTTTAACATGTGGAGTATCATAGTTTAACAAGTAGAGTATCATAGTTTAACAAGTGGAGTATCATAGTTTAACAAGTAGAGTATCATAGTTTAACAAGTGGAGTATCATAGTTTAACAAGTAGAGTATCATAGTTTAACAAGTGGAGTATCATAGTTTAACAAGTAGAGTATCATAGTTTAACAAGTAGAGTATCATAGTTTAACAAGTGGAGTATCATAGTTTAACAAGTGGAGTATCATAGTTTAACAAGTAGAGTATCATAGTTTAACAAGTGTAGTATCATAGTTTAACAAGTAGAGTACCATAGTTTAACAAGTGGAGTATCATAGTTTAACAAGTAGAGTATCATAGTTTAACAAGTAGAGTATCATAGTTTAACAAGTAGAGTATCATAGTTTAACAAGTGGAGTATCATAGTTTAACAAGTAGAGTATCATAGTTTAACAAGTAGAGTATCATAGTTTAACAAGTAGAGTATCATAGTTTAACAAGTAGAGTATCATAGTTTAACAAGTGGAGTATCATAGTTTAACAAGTGAGTACATAGTTTAACAAGTGGAGTATCATAGTTTAACAAGTGAGTACATAGTTTAACAAGTGAGTATCATAGTTTAACTGAGATGTGTGAGTATCATAGTTTAACAAGTGAGTATCATAGTTTAACAAGTGGAGTATCATAGTTTAACAAGTGGTAATTCATAGTCTTAACAAGTGAAGTACAATACTGTTTAACCTGGGCTGTCGTGGCTGTCAAGTTAGTCTTTTACAGGTCAAGTTCAGTGATCATGTTAACAAGTGAGTACACAGTTAACATAGTACATGTTACCATGTCAATTCAAGGGAGTCATGTAACAAGAGTATCATGTTAACAGTGAGTACATTTTAACCTTCAGTGTACATACAACAGTGAGTACATATTAACAAGTGACACTAACAAGTGTACTAGTTTAACAAGTGTCAAGTTAACAGTTCCAAGTTCGTTTTCATAGCTTAACAAGTAGACAATTAACAGTGGATATCATATTTAACAAGTGGTACTTCAGCATTTCTCAGTTCAAGTGGTATCACAGCTTAACAAGGTAAATCGTTTCGGGTGGCGCCTTTTCTGTCCTAAACTGTTCTGCGTGAGCCTCACTTCTTCTCTCCCTCTCACCCTCTTCCTCCCCTATCACTTCCTCTTCACCCTCTTCCTCTTCACCCTCTTCCCTCCCCTTCACCTTCTCTTCCTTCACCTCTCCCTTCCTCCTTCACCCTCTTCCCTCCCTTCACCCCTTCCCTCCCCTTCACCTCTCTTCCCTCTCCTTCACCCTCTTCCCTCTTCCTCTTCCCTCCTTCACCTCTTCCTCCTTCACCCTCTTCCCTTCACCTCTTCACCTCTCTTCCCTCTTCTTCACCCTCTTCCCTCCCTTCATCCCTCTTCCCTCCCCTTCACCTCTTCCTCTTCTTCACCCTCTTCCCTCCCCTTCATCCTCTTCCTCCCTTCACCCTCTTCCCTCTCTTCACCCTCTTCCCTCTTCTCCCTTCCTCTCACCCTCTTCTCTCCTTCACCCTTTCTCTCCCTACCCCCTCCTCCCCTTCACCCTCTTCCCTCCCCTTCCTCTCTCCTTCAATCCCACATTATTAGTTTGACTTCAACATTTTCCCCTAAATTTTCCCCACCCTTCCTACTTTACTTCATTTCCACAATTCTTTCCTTTATCCATCTTTCACCTTATTCCTCACTATTTCTCTCACTCTCTCGATACTTTTTTGTATCAACCTTTAAGCCTTAATGTTTTTATATTATAACTGGTTAAATCCATGCATTTCCTACCGCTCAATTTTGATAATGATTCTGAGTTATCCATATATATACACCAGTGCGTTTGTTTTGTCCTGTCTTGGCTAGATATTTTTAACACGTTATTTACATCTTCCTTTATTTATTCCTGTTTTCCATTTATACAAACTCAACCATATACCTCTTAATTTTACGACTTTCTAGAGAGTGCAGATTCAAGGCCTCAGTCTATCCTCGTAGGAAAGATTTCTGATACATGGCACCAACTTTGTCATCCTTCTCTGTACATTTTCCAGCGCATTTATATCCATATATATATATATATATATATATATATATATATATATATATATATATATATATATATATATATATATATATATATATATATATATATTTTTTTTTTTTTATTAACACATCGGCCGATTCCCACCAAGGCAGGGTGGCCCGAAAAAGAAAAACTTTCATCATCATTCACTCCATCACTGTCTTGCCAGAGGGGTGCTTTACACTACAGTTATAATACTGCAACATTAACACCCCTCCTTCAGAGTGCCGGCACTGTACTTCCCATCTCCAGAACTCAAGTCCGGCCTGCCGGTTTCCCTGAATCCCTTCATAAATGTTACTTTGCTCACACTCCAACAGCACGTCAAGTATTAAAAACCATTTGCCTCCATTCACTCCTATCAAATACGCTCACACATGCTTGCTGGAAGTCCAAGCCCCTCGCACACAAAACTTCCTTTACCCCCTCCCTCCAACCTTTCCTAGGCCGACCCCTACCCCGCCTTCCCTCTACTACAGATTTACACACTCTCGAAGTCACTCTGTCTCGTTCCATTCTCTCTACATGTCCAAACCACCTCAACAACCCCTCCTCAGCTCTCTGGACAATCGTTATATATATATATATATCGTGTGGAATAGGTAAAACTTGCTATTTTGGCATTAAATAACAAGCGAAAATTTGTGTATGTAATAATTTCTCAAAAATCATCCTGAACCTAACGGAAAAAATATATTTCATTGTGTTTGTTTATTATATTATTGTAAACTTATCTAAAATATATTTAGTTGGATTAGGCTAAATTAAATTGCGCTTGTTATGATAAGGTTAGGTAAGTTTTCTAAGGTTCTTTCTGTACAAAATTATTAATTTTTACATTAACATAAATGAAAAAAATATATCTTTAAACGTATAAGAGAAAATTTTAGAAAGTACTTAATTTTAAATGACTTCTTGCTAGATGACCAGTTTTACCTATTCGGCACGACATATATATATTTCATTTCAACGTTTCGGTGACCGCTTAATAATTACAATCATTAGGATTCATTCACACAACCATGTACAAACCATGTCACTGAAAATACAATAAAAACATTATTATAAACATGTGGAAAAATATAAAATTAGTAAACCAGCCAGAAAGATGTTGTTGTTGTTGATGAGTGTATTGGTGAGTAGCCAGTACGAAGATGATGTTGTTGATGAGTGTGTTGGTGAGTAGCCAGTAAGAAGATGTTGATGAGTGTGTTGGTGAGTAGCCAGTAAGAAGATGTTGTTGATGAGTGTGTTGGTGAGTAGCCAGTAAGAAGATGTTGTTGATGAGTGTGTTGGTGAGTAGCCAGTACGAGCCTCAACCACAACTCACCAGGTGATAGCAAATTAAAATGATTTAAAAAATTACTTAGTTGCAACGTGATTGTTATTGAAACCGGGTTTAAATTGTTTAATATGTTAGATTTCTAATATTCTCAAATCAAGAGTATTACTGTATTTAGCACAGATTATAAAATGATTTGGGCTAGGCGTATGTAAACAGACGCACGTACATATATGTAAACAGACGCACGTACATGTATGTAAACAGATGCACGTACATGTATAGTTATACAGTCAACTTACTTTAACAGTCAGCGGAAGAGTGGCAGATAGTGTTCCTGGTGGCCTCCATCATCCACTTCCTGGGTATCATCTTCTACGGTATCTTCGCCTCTGGGGAACTGCAGTCCTGGGCTGAACCTCCACCTGAACCCCAGCAACCAGAGCCAGAACAACAACAGCAACAGCAGCAGTACGTGAAGGTCAGTCACCAGGGAAAGGAAGGAGGAAGTGAATGGGTGGTTGCTCAGAGGAAGTGACTGGGTGGATGGTGCGACCCAAGGAAGGATAGGGGTGGAAGGAAGTGGTTGGATGGATAGGATGGATGATGGCAGAAAGTGGATAGATGAGTGGCTGCTAGTAGGCACTGGATGCACGAATAAATCAGTGATGAGTGTCTTTACGAGGACATTAAGGTGAAGAGAGATTGAAAAAAGGAGGAAACAATAGCAAAGGCTAGTAATGGACAGTTGATTCTGTTAATTAAGGGGTAGCAATGATTAGCAACACCTGGCATCATCGGGGCGAGGTCAGGAAGGCTTCTGTTAACACGGTATAAAGTTGATGTTTCCTGGGCACATCCAGAGTGCGATCTTCCTGGTGAACCTCAGTTAAGAGTGAAGACAACACACACCATGAGCAAACAAGGTGTTGCCGGTACCACGTCTCGCTCTGTGTAGAGCTTTATCAGCAGCCATTGTCTCGAGCAAGGCTCTACCCAGACCAAAACGATGTCCTAATAAAAAAAAATTATTCATCGTCACCTTTCATCAAATCACTTTTCTGTACAGGTGATTTGTTAATCACTACATTATTATTATTACATTATTAATTACAAAATTATTAATATTTAATATATGTATATAGTTAACACACATTTATAACAACACACACACACACACACACACACACACACACACACACACACACACACACACACACACACACACACACACACACACATATATATATATATATATATATATATATGAGAGAGAGAGAGAGAGAGAGAGAGAGAGAGAGAGAGAGAGAGAGAGAGAGAGAGAGAGAGAGAGAGAGAGAGAGAGAGAGAGAGAGAGAGAGAAAAAATTAATAAGCGATATTGCAATTTGATGCCCATGATGCCCTGTATCTCCTGACAAGGTGTCTTACTCTGCCAAGACTCACTTACTTCCTGAGGTGCGCACCCTCTTCTAACAACCCAACACTTGACGAGTATGACGCACTCCTGAGATCAACCTTTAAGAAGGCATTGAATCTGTCACTGGAAGATCAGCAATGGGATCAGGCAACTCTCCCAGTGCGACTGGGAGGTATAGGGGTGCGCAAGGTAATGCAGGTAGCTTTACCTGCATTTCTGTCTTCGTGTTTGGCTTCCAGTAGATTAGTCAAGAAGATTGTCCCCGAACGCTTGAGAGACGAGGTAGAAGCTCAAGTCCCCAGGTTCACTGAAGCAGCCATGCGGTGGGACATCCTTGCAGACTCCTCCAGTAGACCAGCTCCTCCCAAAGAGCACAAACAGTCCCACTGGGACAAACCGATCATGGAAAAAATCGCCAACGCAATGCTCACCATCGCTTCAGGAAAGGACAAAGCTCGTCTCATAGCGGTGAAGGCACAACACTCAGGAAATTTCCTTCTAGCTGTTCCCAATTCCTCCCTGGGCACTCGATTCGACCCACAGGCCATTCGGATTGGTGTTTCTCTTCGCCTAGCCGCCCCCCATACTCACCGAACATAGGTGTATTTGCGGCAGGGCGACGGCTGATCAATTCAGACTTCATGGTCTCGTGTGTCACACATCAGAAGGGAAGTATGCTAGACATGAGGAGGTCAACGACATCATAAAGAGAAGCCTCGCTCCAACCCGTTGCCCAGCCCAACGGGAACCCCAAGTGCAGAGGTCAAAAGCGTCCTGATGGAGCCACTATGCTAACCTGGAAATATGGTAAGCAGATTGCTTGGGACTACACCTGTTCCGCCACAATGGCAGACACCTACTTGCCATACTCCGTAGCTGAAGGGGGTGGAGCTGCCAGCCACAGGGAGACCCAGAAGACCCGCAAATATGAAGGCCTTTCCCTTGCTATAACGTCATCCCAATTGGGTCGGAGACCCTTGGAGCATGGGGCAAGTGTGCTCTAAAGTTCCTCAAAGAGCTGGGTGAAAAACTCATCATAGAAACCAGAGACCACAGGGCGGCCAGCTTCCTCTTTCAGAGACTCAGTGTTGCAATCGAGAGGGAAAATGCCTGCAGCATTCTGGGCATGCGGCTCACCACCGGGGAGCTAGACGAAGTATTCTAGATGTAGCTCTGAGTTGTTATCTATGTTGATCTACTCCCTATTGCATCTTTCAATGTATTTTGTCTATGTATTTTGTCTTTAAATAAAATTTATATATAAATATAGGGGGTGGTAGGAGAAAACAATTTTCAAACAGCTTCAGGGAGAACTTTGAGTTTTCCCTGAAGCAAGTTTACTATTTTCCGAGGATGAGGGTCCTCAGGACAGTTCCAGAGGTGGTACTCCCTATATATATATATATATATATATATATATATATATATATATATATATATATATATATATATATATATATATATATATATTCTTACTTTCAACACACCGGCCGTATCCCACCGAAGCAGGGTGACCCGAAAAGAAAAATGAAAGTTTTCTTTATAAATTTAGTAATGTATACAGGGGAAGGGGTTACTAGCCCCTTGCTCCTGGCATTTTAGTCGCCTCTTACAACACGCATGCTTACGGAGGAAGAATTCGGTTGCACTTCCCCATGGAGATAAGAGGAAATATACAAGAACAAGAACCAGTAAGAAAAAAGAAAACCCAGAGGGGCTGTGTATATATATGCTTGTACATGTATGTGTAGTGTGACCTAAGTGTAAGTAGAAGTAACAAGACGTACCTGAAGTCTTGCATGTTTATGAGACAGAAAAAAGACACCAGCAATCCTACCATCATGTAAAACAATTACAGGCTTCCGTTTCACACTCACTTGGCAGGACGGTAGTAATTCCCTGGGTTGTTGTTGTTGTTGTTGTTGTGTGTGTGTGTGTGTGTGTGTGTGTGTGTGTGTGTGTGTGTGTGTGTGTGTGTGTGTGTGTGTGTGTGTGTGTGTAGTGTGTGTGTGTGTGTGTGTGTGTTTGTGTGTTAATCCTTTGAACAAGATACACATTACTTACTTGGCAGGAGACAACACCAGCCCTAGGAGACCCTGGTCAGCCCAACGGTAAACTGGCCACATACGGCACTATAGTGGGCGATGGCACTGTAGGGGAAGGCCAAACCTACCCCCAGGAGACCTACACACAGCAGGAGGCCTACACGCTACAACAGCATCAGCAACAGCCATCATACACCCAACACCCGCCGTCCCAGGTAGAATACTTGCAACAACACCTGTGAGTACTCCTGTGTTCAGCATATGTTGTGTACAGTTCTCCACTAGTTGTTGTAGCAAGAACCTGGTTAACTGGTTAAAAGCCTATCGACTGCAGGTGGACTAGTAAGGTTGCATGACTCTAGAACTGTACACAGCTGGTCAAAAATAGTAGTACATACACCTCTCAGTGTATGTACTACGATAGATTTACACCTCTCGTTGTACACAGACTGAGAAAGATATACATCTCGGTGTATATGCATATGCAGTGAAGGATATACACATCTCGGTGTATATGCAGTGAAGGATATACACATCTCGGTATATATGCAGTGAAGGATATACACATCTCGGTGTATATGCAGTGAAGGATATACACATCTCGGTGTATATCTAGTGAAGGATATACACATCTCGGTGTATCCTGAAGAATGTTACACAAGGAACTGATTAATAATACATTTTGAATATTTTCAGTGACACTTGCAATTCTTTCTGCATTAGTCATAATATACAGCAGTAACATTATATTTGAAGTGTGAATAACCTGAACTCATAACATACTTTTCATTTATCATAAATAACAATGATTATTGTTTGTAATGTTTATGTTTATTCTGTGTGGTGGAACAGTAGCTGCTGGCTAGATAGTAACTACTGGCTAGACAGTAAATTGACTAGACAGTAGTTGATAGTTAGACAGTAGCTCCTGTTAGACAGCAATTCCTGTCTCAAATGCAGCTCGTAAATCAACACTTAACTTCTGTTTCTAAAGCACCTGCTGTACGACTAAAACGGTGGTTCTGTTGCAGGTGGGCAGCACTGCCTATGGGACGCAGAACCCTCACAATCCCTTCGCTGGGGCAGCGCCTCCGTCCAACCCCTTCAGCGGAGCCTTCACGCAGGAGGCGGTGCAGCCTCCTGCAGGCTACTACACCCAGGACCAGCTCTAGGTCAACACTTCCTGTGTACCGGCTGGAGGCCCCACAACCACCTCCAGGCTGTTAGCACTCAGCACCAGGGCCATGGGTCAACACTACCTAGGCGCTGGCTGAAAAGACAGGAGCATTAGCATATCAAAGGAGTTCTAAGCCTCCCATTGCCTGTGTTAGACCGAGTTGGGTCATTAGATTGATGTAAATCTGTGCTGAGGCACTGCTAGGAATCCAATCTCTTGATCTAGTGTGTTCATTGCCTCTAGACGGACTCTTCCCCCCCAACCTAAGTAGAACGTTGAGGATTAGATTGGTTTGTTAGAGACGCTGATAGAACATAATCTACATCGTTTTTGGTTCACTGAGGTCACGTATGGCTCGTGAAGGCAGGTGCCAGGTCAGGCCACAGGTGACTCCTGACCTACCCAGAGCCAGATGGGAGGTCAGGCCACACGTGACTTCTGACCTTCGCCAGCCAGAAGTAAGGTCAACAATCTTGAGTTCGGATCTTTGGGTTCGCTCCTGAAAGAAACCAGTTTTAGGTAGACCGTTCTAAGTGCGCTACAAGCTGACACTGTGTACAAATAGGCGAGGGAATAATATTAAAGACGCAAGAGACAGTGTGGGATAACACGAATTTGTCATAAGCTGAAGCGTAAACCGAAGCTGAAGCGTAAACCGAAGCTGAAGCGTAAACCGAAGCTGAAACGCAAACCGAAGCTGAAGCGTAAACCGAAGCTTCAGGAACAACTACCTGCAGTTTGTTTCCCAAAAGCAGCTGCAGTTTGTTCTAGAGAATCAAGAGAGAGAGAGATTGTTCTTCAGGATTTGTTCCGAATTTCTGCAGCGACATATTATTTAACCCCCGAAAGAACTGTTTCTAGAACATCGCAGCTTGTTCTAGTTCTGCTCTAGATCTTGTTTTTTATATGTTTTAGATCTTGTTCTTGATCTTTATTCATCTTGTTCTTGATCGTTATTCATCTTGTTCTAAATCTGTTCCAGGTCTTACTCTAGTTCTGTTCCAGATTTTGTTCCGATTCGTTTCTAAATATTGTTCAAATTCTGTTCTAGATTTGCTCTAGATTTTGTTCTAGATCTATTCTAGATCTTGTTCTAGTTCTCCTCTAGATATTTTTCTAGTTCTGTTTAGATCTTTCTCTAGATCTGTTCTAGATCTTGTTCTTGTTCTAGATCTGTTCTAGATCTTGTTATTGTTCTAGAACTGTTCTAGATCTTGTTATTGTTCTAGATCTGTTCTATAATGCTAACACATCTTCTGGAATTCTGCGACCTGTAGCGGGGAAACCACAGTATGTTCTTCTAGAACACGAAACTTGTTCTGAAACCCTTATAACATGTTACTGAACACTTACAGCCTGTTTTAGAACACGCACACAATGTTCAAAAAGAATATACAGGCTGATTTAGAACTCTCCAACAGAACACGCAAGCCTGCTTGACAACATGTTCAGCCTGTTCTTGAAGAACTTGATATTGTCCTACAATATTTAAGCCCCGGTCTTGAACAACCACAACGTGTTCAAAGACATTCACAGCCTGTTCAAGGACACCCACAGACAGTTGAAGAACACCCACACTCTGTTCAAGAATACCAACAGTACATTCAAGGACACCCACAGCCATTTTAGGGACACCCCACAGCCTATTCAGGGACACCCGCAGTCTGTACAGGAACACCCACAGCCTGTTCAGGGACACCCAAAGCCTGTCGAGGGACACCCACAGCCTACTCAAGGACACCAACAGCCTGTCCAGGGACACCCACAGCCTGTTCAGGGACACTCATAGCCTGTTCAGGGACACCCACAGCCTGTTCAGGGACACCTACAGCCTGCTCAGGGACACCCACAGCCTGTCCAGAGATACCCACAGCCTGTTCAGAGACACCCACAGCCTGTTCAGGGACACCCACAGCCTGTTCAGGGACACCCACAGCCTGTTCAGGGACACCCACAGCCTGTTCAGGGACACCCACAGCCTGTTCAGGGACACCCATAGCCTGTTCAATCCTTGTCTGACCGACACCAACAAGTAAAAAAAAAGTTTTTTAAATGCAAGGGAGAGAGAGTCCCAAACTCGCAAGGGTCATACAGCGTCCGGCCGCTCCGAGGAACAACAGGGTACCTCCAGCTCCCTGGATCAAGAGGCCTCCGATCCTGCAGGTAAATCCAGGAGTCGTCTGGGGAAATCCCCCTCCTCTCCCCCTTCCCTCACCTTCCTCCTCCCCGTCTTCGTCCCCCTCCCCTCCCCTTCCCCTGTTCTCACCTGTTTTCATTCTCCATGTTAAATTTAACATCGTTAAATTTAAATACCATCGTCAACAAACAGGGACACTTCTGACTGTTGCTCTTCTGTTACGTCACTCACATGATCCAGAAACAGTAGCGGCCTGAGTGCTGCTCCTTGTGGTACCCCTCTTCTTACACTGCCTGAGTGCTGATCCTTGTGGTACCCCGCTTCTTATACTGCCTGAGTGCTGATCCTTGTGGTATCCCGCTTCTTATACTGCCTGAGTGCTGATCCTTGTGGTCCCCGCTTCTTATACTGCCTGAGTGCTGATCCTTGTGGTACCCGCTTCTTATACTGCCTGAGTGCTGATCCTTGTGGTCCCCGCTTCTTATACTGCCTGAGTGCTGATCCTTGTGGTACACCGCTTCTTACACTGCCTGAGTGCTGATCCTTGTGGTACCCCGCTTCTTATACTGCCTGAGTGCTGATCCTTGTGGTACCCCTCTTCTTACACTGCCTGAGTGCTGATCCTTGTGGTACCCCTCTTCTTACACTGCCTGAGTGCTGATCCTTGTGGTACCCCGCTTATTATACTGCCTGAGTGCTGATCCTTGTGGTCCCCGCTTCTTATACTGCCTGAGTGCTGATCCTTGTGGTACCCCGCTTCTTATACTGCCTGAGTGCTGATCCTTGTGGTACCCCGCTTCTTACACTGCCTGAGTGCTGATCCTTGTGGTACCCCGCTTCTTACACTGCCTGAGTGCTGATCCTTGTGATACCCCGCTTCTTATACTGCCTGAGTGCTGATCCTTGTGGTACCCCGCTTCTTATACTGCCTGAGTGCTGATCCTTGTGGTACCCCGCTTTTTACACTGCCTGAGTGCTGATCCTTGTGATACCCCTCTTCTTACACTGCCTGAGTGCTGATCCTTGTGGTACCCCGCTTCTTATACTGCCTGAGTGCTGATCCTTGTGGTACCCCGCCTCTTACACTGCCTGAGTGCTGATCCTTGTGGTACCCCTCTTCTTACACTGCCTGAGTGCTGATCCTTGTGGTATCCCTCTTCTTACACTGCCTGCGTGCTGATCCTTGTGGTACCCCGCTTCTTACACTTGCCCATTCTAACACTTCATCTCAGACAACAACAGTTTGTCTCCTTTACGTTGATCCAGTATCTGTTATACCTGCCCGTTCCTCCCTGTTGTACCTGCTTGTTCTTCCCTGTTGTACCTGCCTGTTTTTCCCTGTTATACCTGCCTGTCTCTCCCTGTTATACCTGCCTGTCCCTCCCTGTTATACCTGCCTGTCCCTCCCTGTTGTACCTGTCTATTCCTCCCTGTTATACCTATCTGTTTTTCTGTTATACCTGCCTGTTCCTCCCTGTTATACCCCGGAGTCCGTTACCTGACGTCCAACAATCCGTGACCTGACATCCAACAATCCGTGACCTGACGGCCAGAAGTTACTTGATTTCCAAGAGTGCCCTAATTTTTTTTCTTTAAATGCTCTACTTTAGAGAATAGCAAGTGTCACTCAACTTCTGTCCAGCCCTATGTAAGGGTGAAGTAGGTTAGGTCAAGTAAGATTCGTCAGGAAACAGGTCAAATGTTTCCTGACGCTGGTCTTAGTCATAAGATGACCCGCTGCTGGATCTTTTGGTCATCTGATAGAGGCCTCCCGCTGGTTTACCTCACCGCACCTTTAAAAATTAAGGCTTACTTTATAACCACATTAATTTATTAGGGTTTTTCCCAGGGTGCGACCCGCGATACTTGACTAACATTCAGGTACCTACGCTTAACCAGATTTTATTT
Source organism: Cherax destructor (assembly GCA_009830355.1). Lineage (NCBI taxonomy): Eukaryota > Metazoa > Arthropoda > Malacostraca > Decapoda > Parastacidae > Cherax > Cherax destructor. Next base: position 14,957 of record WNWK01006301.1, read on the forward strand.
GAAGTTGTAGATCTACGAGTGCAGAGCTGAGGGAGTGTACGCCCGTAACACTATTGAGTACAATTATCAGGAGTCAGTTGTAGTGCAGTGTAGTTCCTTGATGAGACAGAATACCCAATACTGTGTTCCATTACCCCTCCTCACTGCTGTGTTCCATCACATTATTGTGTTCCATCCCTTTACTGTGTTCCCTCCTCTTATTTTATTCCATCCCTTTATTGTGTTCCCTCCTCTTATTTTATTCCATCCCTTTACTGTGTTCCCTCCTCTTATTTTATTCCATCCCTTTACTGTGTTCCCTCCTCTTATTTTATTCCATCCCTTTACTGTGTTACCTCCTCTTATTTTATTCCATCCCTTTACTGTGTTACCTCCTCTTATTTTGTTTCATCTCTTTACTGTGTTCCATCACCTTATTGTGTTCCATCATCTTACTGTGTTCCATCCCTTTATTGTGTTCCCTCCTCTTATTTTATTCCATCCCTTTACTGTGTTTCATCACATAAAGCTTTTCCATCCCCTTACTGTGTTCTACACCCTTCACTGTATTCCTTGTTTTACAACCCCATATTGTGTTCCATCACCTTATTGTGTTCCATCCTCTTACTGTGTTCCATCCCCTTACTGTGTGCCATCTCCTTACTGCGTTCCATCCCTTTATTATGTTCCATCCCATTACTGCGTTCCATCCCCTTGTTTTGTTCCCTCCCATTACTGTGTTTCATCCCATTACTGTGTTCCATCCCATTACTGTGTTCCATCCCTTACTGTGTTCCATCCCATTACTGTGTTCCATCCCATTACTGTGTTCCATCCCTTACTGTGTTCCATACCATAACTGTGCTCCATCCCATTACTGTGTTCCATCCCTTACTGTGTTCCATCCCATTACTGTGTTCCATCCCATTACTGCGTTCCATCCCTTTATTTTGTTCCATCCCTTACTGTGTTCCATCCCTTACTGTGTTCCATCCATTACTGTGTTCCATCCCTTAGTATGATCCATCCCATTACAGTGTTCCATCCCTAAGTATGTTCCATCCCATTACTGTGTTCCATCCCTTTACAGTGTTCCATCCCATTACTGTGTTCCATCCAGTTACTGTGTTCCATCACCTAACTGTGTTTCAACCTCACGTCCCCCTCCTTTCCCCACAGTCCTCCACCATCCCCTTCCACCCATACCCTTGCACCCACATGCAACATACCCCTGCACCCACATGCAACATACCCCTGCACCCACATGCAACATACCCCTGCACCCACATGCAACATACCCCTACACCCACATGCAACATACCCTTGCACCCACATGCAACATACCCATGCACCTACATGCAACATACCCATGCACCCACATGCAACATTCCCCTGCACCCACATGCAACATACCTTAGCACCCACATGCAACATACCCCTGCACCCACATGCAAAATACCCCTGCACCCTCATGCAGCATACCCCTGCACCCATATGCAACCTACCCCTGCACCCACATGCAACATACCCCTGCAACTATATGCAACATACCCCTGCACCCACATGCAACATACCCCTGCACTCACATGTAATATGCCCTGCATCCACAAGCAACATCCCCTGTAGCAACATGCAATATGACCCCTGCCCACATGCAAAATGCCCTGCACCCTCATGCAACATACACCTGCACCCACATGCAAAATACCCCTGCACCCTCATGCAGCATACCCCTGCACTCAAATGCAACCTACCCCTGCACCCACATGCAACATACCCCTGCACTTATATGCACCATACCCCTGCACCCACATGCAACATACCCCTGCACTCACATGCAATATACCCCTGCACCCACATGCAACATACCCCTGCACTCACATGTAATATACCCCTGCATCCACAAGCAACATACCCTTGTAGCAACATGCAACATACCCCTGCACCCACATGCAAAATACCCCTGCACCCTCATGCAACATACACCTGCACCCTCATGCAGCATACCCCTGCACCCTCATGCAGCATACAACTGCACTCAAATGCAACCTACCCCTGCACCCACATGCAACATACCCCTGCACTTATATGCACCATACCCCTGCACCCACATGCAACATACCCCTGCACCCACATGCAACATACCCCTGCACTCACATGTAATATACCACTGCATCCACATGCAACATACCCCTGTAGCAACATGCAACATACCCCTGCACCCACATGCAAAATACCCCTGCACCCTCATGCAACATACACCTGCACCCACATGCAAAATACCCCTGCACCCTCATGCAGCATACCCCTGCACTCAAATGCAACATACCCCTGCACCCACATGCAACATACCCTTGCACCCACATGCAACATACCCCTGCACCCACATGCAACATACTCCTGCACCCTTATGCCACACACCCCTGCACCCATATGCCACTTGCCCCTGAACCCTCATGCAACATACCCCTGCACCCATATACAACATACCCCAATGAGCATTCTTACTTCGAGAGCACACACATTCCTATGAACCCTAATCGTTTTTGAGCACCCACATCCCTAAGAGCCCTATTGCATTGACAGCACACACACATCCCTATGAATCCTATTGCTCTGAGAGCACATCTCACTTTTATTTCTACAACACACTGACCCTATTTCCACTATTGTTTACAAAGCACAGATCCCTATCAGCACTGTTACTTGATCACAGATCCCTATCAGCACTGTTACTTGAGCACAGATCCCTATCAGCACTGTTACTTGAGCACAGATCTCAATCAGCACTGTTACTTGAGCACAGATCTCAATCAGCACTGTTACTTGAGCACAGATCCCTATCAGCACTGTTACTTGAGCACAGATCCCTATCAGCAGTGTTACTTGAGAGGAAACACGCCGATTGAGAACACAAGTCACATCCGCAGGGAAGAAGAGTGTTGAGTGGATAACAAGAACCTTCAATAGAAAAGAATACTTCTTCGTTAAGAAAGAAGACGTCTTTCTTAAGAAAGAAGATATCTTCCTTAAGAAAGAAGAAATCTTCATTAAAAATGATGACATCTTCAATAAGAAAGAAGACATCTTCCTTAAGAATGAAGACATCTTTCTTAAGAAAAAAGACAACTTCATTAAGAAAGAAGACACCTTTCTTAAGAAATAAGACATCTTCCTTAAGAATGAAGACATCTTCCTTAGGAATGAAGACATCTTCCTTAAGAATGAAGACATGTTACTTAAGAATCAAGATATCTTCCTTAAGAAAGAAGATATCTTCCTTAAGAGAGAAGACACCTTACTTAAGAAGACATCTTCCTTAAGAAATAAGACATCTACGTAACTAGAATGAACGTCCTAATGGCTACTCTTATTTTACGAGTACACAAAGTAATAAACACTCTATCTTTGAGAGTACAGTGATTGACTAGAGGTTGCAACTCGCAGTTGCAAGGAACATCAGAACCTTCAGTACTAGAGATGTAGAGCTCATGATAACACCGCTTATGACACTCGTACTCTCTGGAACCTCACTGGACAATAACATCACCATGTAAGGCAGGACACATTCTAGACCTGGAGAATGTGTAGCAGAGAATTTTTACCGACTGCATTAGTCGATCGCCTGATTCATCGCAGATTAATTATATTATCCTTCCTGGAACGCAAGCGAGAAAGATGTATCATAATTCATACCTGTAAAAATCACTAGAGTTTCTGGTTTCAAATCTACATGCTAAAATTGCCACTGGGATAAATACAGCCATGAAAGACTGTGTAAAATATTTCCACTAAAAGGCGGTGGTGCAATGGATATACTAAGAGGAAATTTATTAAGCATGAAAGATCCAAGCCTTTTAAACGCTAACATCGAATATAAGATGTACCAAGATCCAAAGCCTTATAGCACCCTTTGACAATACCCACTTCAAACATAAGGAGACTTACCAATATAAAAGGCTTTACAACACCCCCTTAAAATGGCTCCTTCCTATATAAGGCGATATACCAAGGTTCGAGGCTATGCAGCATCCCCCCTAACAATATTCCTTATTTAGAAAAAAATATACCCAGAGACTCATTACTGTCTTCAAGAGGAGACGTGACAAGTTCTTCACGACAGTTGTTGTTCAGTTGGGACAAACACCAACAGTCTGAGGGATCAAAACATCAACCAGCGGACCTAGGCTGAGATCAGGCCGGGAGAGCCATGATCTCTGTTAATATGCAACAGCGAAACAACAGGTAACCCCTAAGAGCATTGTTACATTTAGAGCACACATTACCATGATCACTATTATTTTACAGCACACATCCCTTTGAACACTATTGCTTTGAGAGCACATATCTCTATGAGCACAATTGCTTTGAGAGCACACATCCCTTTGAGCACTATTGCTTTGAGAGCACATATCTCTATGAGCACTATTGCTTTGAGAGCACACATCCCTTTGAGCACTATTGCTTTGAGAGCACACATCCCTTTGAGCACTATTGCTTTGAGAGCACATATCCATATGAGCACAATAGCTTTGAGAGCACACATCCCTTTGAATACTATTGCTTTGATAGCACATATCCCTATGAGCACTATTGCTTTGAGAGCACACATCCATTTGAGCACTATTGCTTTGAGAGCACACATCCATTTGAGCACTATTGCTTTGAGAGCACACATCCATTTGAGCACTATTGCTTTGAGAGCACACATCCCTATGAGCACTATTGCTTTGAGAGCACACATCCATTTGAGCACTATTGCTTTGAGAGCACATATCCCTATGAGCACTATTGCTTTGAGAGCACACATCCCTTTGAGCACTATTGCTTTGAGAGCACATATCCCTATGAGCACTATTGCTTTGAGAGCACACATCCCTTTGAGCACTATTGCTTTGAGAGCACATATCCCTATGAGCACTATTGCTTTGAGAGCACACATCCCTTTGAGCACTATTGCTTTGAGAGCACACATCCCTTTGAGCACTATTGCTTTGAGAGCACATATCCATATGAGCACAATAGAATTGAGAGCACACATCCCTTTGAATACTATTGCTTTGATAGCACATATCCCTATGAGCACTATTTCTTTGAGAGCATATATCCCTATGAGCACTATTGCTTTGAGAGCACACATCCTTTTGATCACTATTGCTTTGAGAGCACAAATCCGTATGAGCACTATTGCTTTGAGAGCACACATCCCTTTGAATACTATTGCTTTGAGAGCACACATCCCTATGAGCACTATTGCTTTGAGAGCACACATCCCTATGAGCACTATTGCTTTGAGAGCACATATCCCTATGAGCACTATATCTATGAGAGCACACATCCCTTTGATCACCATTGCTTTGAGAGCACACATCCTTTAGAACACTATTGCTTTGAGAGCACATATCCCTATGAGCACTATTGCTTTGAGAGCACACATCCCTTTCAACACTATTGCTTTGAGAGCACATATCCCTATGAGCACTATTGCTTTGAGAGCACATATCCCTATGAACAGTATTGCTTTGAGAGCACACATCCCTTTGAACACTATTGCTTTGAGAGCACATATCCCTATGAGCACTATTGCTTTGAGAGCACATATCCCTATGAGCACTATTGCTTTGAGAGCACACATCCCTTTGAGCACTATTGCTTTGAGAGCACATATCCCTATGAACAGTATTGCTTTGAGAGCACACATCCCTTTGAACACTATCGTTTTGAGAGCACACATCCCTGTGAGCACTATTGCTTTGAGAGCACATATCCCTATGAGCACTATTGCTATGAGTGCATACATCCCTTTGAGAACTATTGCTTTGAGAGCACACCCAATAAGAACTATTGCTTTGAGAGTACACATTCCTATGAGCACTATTGCTTTGAGAGCACACATTCCTATGAACACTATTGCTTTGAGAGCACACCCCATAAGCACTATTGCTTTGAGAGCACACCCAATAAGAACTATTGCTTTGAGAGTACACATCCCTATGAGTACTATTGCTTTGAGAGCACACATCCCTATGAGCACTATTGCTTTGAGAGTACACATCCCTATGAGCACTATTGCTTTGAGAGTACACATTCCAATGAGCACTATTGCTTTGAGAGTACACATCCTTATGAGCAGTATTGCTTTGAGAGCACACATTCCAATGAGCACTATTGCTTTGAGAGCACACATTCCAATGAGCACTATTGCTTTGAGAGCACACATTCCAATGAGCACTATTGCTTTGAGAGCACCCCTATAAGCACCATTGCTTTGAAAACACCCCCTCATCTGCACCACTGCTTTTAGAACACTCCCATAAGCACCATCGCTTTGAGAGCACCCCCATAAGCACCATTGATTTGAGAGCACCCCCTTAAGCACAATTGCTTTGAGAGCACCCCCATAAGCACCATTGCTTTGAGAGCACAAACCCATTGCTTTGAGAGCACCCCCCATAAGCACCATTGCTTTGAGAGCACCCCCTTAAGCACAAATGCTTTGAGAGCACCCCCATAAGCACCATTGCTTTGAGAGCACAAACCCATAAGCACCATTGCTTTGAGAGCACCCCCCCATAAGCACCATTCTTTTGAGAGCACCCCCCCTTAAGCACAATTGCTTTGAGAGCACCCCACATAAGCATCAATGCTTTGAGAGCACCTCCCTCCCATTAGCACTCACACATGTTTCTCTCCGTAAAGGACCAACCCACTCCTCATTGTTCATAAATGAACTCAATATGTCAGTGCTTTCACATCAGAGTTCGGTTGCTAAAACTCCTCTAAAATGAGCCAGCACAGCTGAAAGTCACACGTGCCTGTGGACCGCCTTATCAACCAGGGTTGAAAATTAAGACATATGTGCAACATCTGGGTATTATAATTTTCGTCTTGACGGTATTGTATACCATTCTTGTTCAACCAGGGTTGTTGCAGGTATTGCATGGTAAAGTTGTCCTGTTTCCTCTTGAAGACTTCCAGGTTACGTCTACAGGGAGAAGGGTGAAGCTTGTGGGACCAGGCGAATGCTGACACAGTGTTGTTTAATTGTTCTTACGACACATTTGTTTTTCACTGAGTTTAATCTGTGGTTCCTCACGTATTTCGCACTCCAATAAGTTGATGGGATGATGACTGGATTGGAATAAACCCTCGAGTATATTTCATGTGCATATCATCACGTTTCCAGTTTTGTTGTGTGTCCTGCTTTTGATGGAGCTGTGTACATAAAAAAACGTCTGTTGCCAGAGGAAGAGTGATATGAAGAGTACCATCTATGGCTTGACTTCTATTGTTTTGAACGTTCTCATAACCCTTCGTTTTTCCCTGGTCTTTTATGTCTGTCATATTTCATTTTCTCAGTGACAGGCACCTGACGTTATTATTCTTAAGTTGTTGTTTTTTAAATGTTTACCTGCGTTTCATATCCTGCACTCATACTGAGTTCTTTGCTCACTTCATATACAAGATTTATCCTCCCTAACATTCATACTATATTCTTTTGCCCACTGGATTAATTTGTTCATACGTGTTTATAGATTTTTTCATATTTTCTACTGAGGCAACTTTCAATCTTATTTTTGTTGTTTACAACAAATGACATGAAGCTTTGCTTTAGTGTTCCTATCTATGACAGCTATGACATCGAAAAACAGTAGAAGTTCCAGGACTCTAAGAATAAAATTTGTTTTGTTTACTGCAGCTTTTTCTCAATCGTGTGTCAAAAAAATTTAATAATTTTCCTGATATTCCCATAATTTTCCTACTGCATTTTTATCTCGTTTTCAACACAGTAACTCTACAGACACATTTGGCAAAAGTTTTGACAAATTCCGTCTATACACACACTATGCCTTTTCATTTTCTTCCACTGCCTCGGTGACTTTGTCGAGGTGGTCTTCGGCCACCTCCACGTTAACCTGGGTTATGGAGTCTGGGATTCTTCATTAAGCTGGCAATTTACCATCTTAGCACCATACCCTCAGACTCTTGTTTTGTGTGTTGATGTGACTGTAATTTGAAGCCATTGTTCCGATGCCTCGTTTGTTCAGTTTAGTTTCGTCTGCCATCACAACGCCTCAGCGAGTTGAACTCCAAGTGAACCTTCTCTCTCCAGAGGATGCCAAGCACTCTTGATAGTGAGTACATTGCATTCTCTTATTGATCTAGAAATTTTGCAACCGAAGTGGCTAGTTTACTGTAGACGGTAGCGAAACAACATATGGATACACCTTTGGTGTATCTGTGTCTAGGATTTAAAATAATATTAGGAGAGAAGTAAATGATACTGAATGTTCTGATTGCACTAGAACCCAAGACGTGCGGGTTTATTAAATGCGCGAAGCTGCAGTGGAACACAAGTCAATAGTACAGACAACCAATGACTGTCTGTTGTCTCTAAATGTTCGCCATTCTTTTATAGGAGCTCTCTCACACTCCTTCGCTTTTCCAAAGTAAGGTACGGTAACCCAAACTAAGGTACGGTTATCCATAGTAAGGTACAGTTATCCATAGTAAGGTACAGTTATCTACAAATGCACTCACCAAAAGTATTCACTCAGTAAATGCACTCATTTGCCATATGCACTCACACAATAAATATATTCGCTCCAAAATTTGCTCTCCAAATGCATTCACTCACCAAACACACTCACTCACCAAATGCACTTGGTAGCCAAATGCACTCATTGCACTAACTAGTCAACTGCACTCACTAGCAAAAATGCACTCTCTCGCCAAATGTACTCGCTTTCCAATTGCATTCACTAATCAAATGCACTCGCTTGCCAGATGAACTCACTCGCAAATGGCACTCACTCACTCTCCAATTATACTCACTAATCAAATGTACTCATTCACAAAATGAACTCACTAGCCAAATGCACTCACTTGCCAGTTGCACTCACTCATCCAAAATCACTCACTTACCAGTTGCACTCATCTCTATGTGCAATCACTAACCAAATGCATTCACTAAATGTATTCACTCGCCAAATGCACTCACTCGCCAAATGCACTCACTCGTCAACTGCACTGGTTTTCCCACTTGCACTCACTAGCAAAGTACATTTACTCGCCAGTTGCACTCACTTGCCAATTGCACTCACAAGCCAAATCCCTAACTCGCAAAATGCACTCACTCGCCAAATGCACTCTCTCGTCAAGTGCACTCTCTAGGCAGATGTACTCACTAACTAAAAGAACTCACCAAAGCACTCACTAGTCAAATGCATTTAATTGAGATTTGCACTCGCTTTCCAATTGCACTCACTAGACAAATGCATTCACTCGTTAAATTCACTAAATAAATGAACTCACTAATTAAATGCACTCATTTGCCAAATGCATTTATTAGCCAACTGCACTCGCTAGCTAAATGCACTCACTTGCTAAATGCCTCCACTAGTCAAATGCACATCCTCGCTAAATGCGCTCACTCGCCAAATGCACTCACCCGCCAAATGCACTCACTCGCCAAATGCACACACTCGCCAAATGCACACACTCGCCAAATGCACTCACTCGCCAAATGCACTCACTCGTCAAATGCACTCACTCGTCAAATGCACTAATGCACTCATTTGCCAATTTCAATCATGTATCTCCAATATAAGTATGCACTCTATAAATACATGTACTCAGCAAATGCTCTTAAATGTACGCAATCCCTAAATGCAAACAATTCATAAATACAGGATCCCTAAATGCACGCAATCCCAAAATGCACGCAATCCCTAAATGCATGCGATCACTAAATGCACGCAGTTCATAAATACACGCGATCCTTAAATGCACGCAATTCTTAAATGCACGCAATCCTTAAATGCACGCACTCCCTAAATGCACGCAATCCCTAAATGCACGCAATCCCTAAATGCACGCAATTCCTAAATGCACGCAATTCCTAAATGCACGCAATTCCTAAATGCACGCAATACTTAAATGCACGCAATCGTTAAATGCACACAATCCTTAAATGCACGCAATTCTTAAATGCACGTAACCCCTAAATACACGTAATCCCTAAATGCACTCAATCTATAAATGCTTGCAATCGCTAAATGCATGCGATCGCTAAATGCAAGCAGTTCATAATACACGCGACCCTTAAATGCACGCAATTCTTAAATGCACGCAATCCCTAAATGCACGCAATTACTAAATACACGTAATCACTAAATACACGTAATATCTAAATGCACGAAATTTATAAGTGTACGCAATACTAAATGTAAGCAATTTTTAAAGATGCACTCACTCATAATATGCACTCACTCACAAGACGCACTCACTCACAAGATGCACTCACCACCCATAATATGCACTCACTCACATGATGCACTCACTCACAAGACGCAATCACTCACTTACAAGAGGCACTCATTCACTCATAAGATGCACTCACTCACAACATGCACTCACTCATAACATACACTCACTCACAACATGCACTCAATCACGCCACACACTCACTCACAACATGCATTCCCTCACAAGATGCACTAACAAGATGCACTCACTCACAACATGTACTTACTCACTCACAAGATGCACTCACTCACAAGATGCACTCACTCACAACATGTACTTACTCACTCACAAGATGCTCTCACTCACAAGATGCACTCACTCACAAGATGCACTCACTCACAACATGCACTCACTCACAACATGTACTTACTCACTCACAAGATGCTTTCACTCACAAGATGCACTCACTCACAAGATGCACTCACTCACAACATGCACTCACTAACAACATGCACTCACTCACAACATGCACTCACTCACAACATGCACTCACTCACAACAAGCACTCACTCACAACATGCACTCATTCACAAGCTGCACTCATCATTGTCCATACGTATTTAAAGGTATACTTGTGAAATGTACTTTAAATACACTCTCTATCAACATGCACTCATGGTTCACATGCACTTACTGTCCATATGCCCTCACTCACTAAATACACTCATTTGCAAAATACATTTTATGTTCAGGTACACGCACTCCCTAAATAAATTCACTCTTACTCTAAATCCAAGCACGCACTCGCTAAATGCACTCTTTCCCTAATTGCTAATAGTCTTTAGATAAATCCACACACTCTCAATAAATACACACACTCCCTCCCTAAATGCACACACACTCTCTCTCTCTCCCTGAATGCACGCACTCTCTCCTTAAATGCAAACACTCTCTCCCTAAGTACACACACTCTCTCCCTAAATGCACACACTCTCTCCTTAAATACACGCACTCTTTCCCTAAATGCACACAATCTTTCCCTAAATGCACTCTCTCTCTCTCTCTTCTTTCTCTTCTCTCTTCTCTCTCCTCTCTCTCTTAATCACTCTTTCTCTCTTCTCTCCTTAATACCACTCTCTCTTCCCTAAATGCACATTCTCTCCTAATGCTTTTTTCATGCACACTCTTCCTAAATGCACACACTTCTCTCTCCTAAATTACATCTCTCATCTCTCCTATCCCTCTCCTATCCTTCTCCCTAAATGATCTCTCTCTCTCTCCCATGCCCACTCTCTCTCCCCAAATCGATCTAAAGCACACTTTCTCTTCCCTAAATGTACCTACTCTCTCCTAAATGCACCACTCTCTTCCTAAATACACGACTCTCCTAAATGCACGCACTAGTCCTAAATATGCACCTCTAATAATGCCGACTCTCTCCCTCCCTAAATGCACCCTCACGCAACTCCTAAATGCACGTACTCGCTCTCTAAGCACGCATTCACTCCCTAAATGCACACACTCAATCCAGAAATGCTCGTACTCAATAATCACCTCCCACGCACCTGAAAACTGGAAGTTAGACATGCGTCATTGTGTACAACGCGAGCACTGGACAACGCACTCACTCGTTAGCAGATATGTGTTATCTACGCAGTCAAGTGAAGGCAGGGATTCCTCGTTAAGTGAAGGCAGGGATTCCTCGTTAAGTGAAGGCAGGGATTCCTCGTTAAGTGAAGGCAGCGTGTCCTCTTCCTCAGTTAATAATAATAATAATAATAATAATAATAATAATAATAATAATAATAATAATAATAATAATAATAATAATAATAATAATAATTTTTATTTAGACATGATACAAAGATGTACATAGTTCTAGGTATAAATGGGGTGTACATGCCAAAAGCCCCTAATATGCTGAGCATTGTGGGCATTCTTAAAATTAATTAACAGTAGACTACATGGTAAAAATTATGGTTGATAATTTACAAAATAAGAATAATTAAGAGGTCTGTCCTCAGACAGGAATTAGAGAGTGATTGCTCCTGGGTAAGAGGTTATGGGGATAGTGGGCGGGGAATGGGGAACTGAGGATAGAGGGAGAGGGATTAGAGATAACGAGACAGTGAGTAGGACATAATTAGTTGTTGAAGACTCGTCATGAAGTCTCTGACGGAGCGACATAGGTAGTTTGTCGTGTTCACTTTATGAGCAATGTTGTACAGAGATGTAAACAGTCTTTTTTTATTCGTCCTTTTTCGTATTGTTGCATGTTTTTTGTACGTAATATTTCATATATCTTTGTAAAAAAAAAAAAAAAAAAGCACGCGGCGATATATGTTAAAAAAAAATTAAAACAGTAATGGAACTGTGAAATAAAACAAAAATACAGCTGTTTTGTACCAGTTTACAATGTTGGGTGACATGTTGGTGTTCGTCTTTGTATCTGAGCTATGCTAGGCGGTGTTTGTAACTTATAATGGTGGGTCAGTGGGACGAGAGTGCGGCGTTCCAGGTAACGTTCCAGGTAACGTTCCAGGTAACGTTCCAGGTAACGTTCCAGGTAACGTGAGGGAGTCAGTCTGGCAGCGTTTACAAGAGTTCTTTCCAGATTCTGACATGATGGTTCGTATTTCTTGTGCAGTCTTGGCATTTGTTATCCAGTAGTATATAGTGCCTTGTTTGTCGCCACCCACCCCTCTCAGCCACCCACCCTCTCAGCCACCCACCCTCTCAGTAACCCACCCTCTCAGCCACCCACCCTCTCAGTAACCCACCCTCTCAGCCACTCACCTCTCTCAGCCACCCACCCTCTCAGTAACCCTCCCTCTCGGTAACCCACCCTCTCAGCCACCCACTCTCTCAATAACGCACCCTCTCAGCCTCCCACCCTCTCAGCTACCCACCCTCTCAGCCACCCACCAACCAACTCACCAGTTACCCTACTCACCCACCAACTCATTACCAACTGTTCCACCCATCTGTGCATCATCCCACCCACCAACCTACAAACCCACCCATCCTAGCAAAACCCAATCAATCAACCCACCATCCCACCCAGTCAAAAACCAATCAATCAACCAACTTATCCACCCACCACTTTCCCCCAAACCCACCCAAGCCTAATTACTAACCCTATCAACTAACTAACTAACGAACTCTCCCATGCACTCACCCACCAGTCAACCAACCCACCGCCCCTCAACCAGCCCAACACCTAACCGACCCAGCTAAATACCAAGAACCCACCTATCCACACACAAAAACCCAAGCATACCTAAAACCCAAATCCAACAACCAACCCACACAATAACCCACCGAAAAAAAAAAAAAAAACCCAGCAACCCAACCAACCAACGAAGCTGTACAGTCATTCCAATCGCTTGAAGAAACCTCGACTTTGTTTCGTAAGGGTGACCATCCACCGTGGGTTCGTTTAGCCTCTAATGGGTAGTTTTTCCCCCTTCATAACCCCCTTCAAGTTTTCCCTTAGATGGGTAGTTTCCCCCCATGATACCCACTCCTGGTCTTCACTTCGCTCGTTAAAGAGGTCAGCATGAGCCTCCTGTGGTGTCTCAGGTAAAGGCTAAACGAACCCGCATATCGGCTCACTCACTTAGGTAAGTTACACTCTATACCCCGGGAACTGGACGTTTGTGACACCAGCAGCAGCGATAACGAACCCAGATGGTGTCAGACGCAAAGTCCAATTGAGAGAGAGAGAGAGAGAGAGAGAGAGAGAGAGAGAGAGAGAGAGAGAGAGAGAGAGAGAGAGAGAGAGAGAGAGAGAGCCTATGGGGATGATAATGATAGGTAAGTAGTAGGTTGGACGGGGAATAATATGTCCAGCTTTCCCGGCTTCTGCCTGACCAACGGTTACATATCAACTTACCGCACAGGCCTCACGAAAGTACCACAGGCAGCATTACTGATATTTATGTGTGTGTGTGTATATGTAAGTGTGTGTGTGTGTGTGTGTTAGTTACCATTTTGTCCTAGGCACATGTCAATTAGACACTAGGCCTGTTGTATATATGTGTTTGTGTGTGTGTATGTAAGGAAACACTTCGAAATGTTTCTGCCCCACCGGGAATTGAACCCGGGCCCTCCGTGCGTGAAGCAAGAGCTTTACCCACTAGGCCACCGTGTATGTGTGTGTGTGTGTGTGTGTGTGTGTGTGTGTGTGTGTGTGTGTGTGTGTGTGTGTGTGTGTGTGTGTGTGTGTGTGTTAGTTACCATTTTGTCCTAGGCACATGTCGATTAGACACTAGGCCTGTTGTATATATATGTGTGTGTGTGTGTAAGGAAACACTTCGAAATGTTTCGGCCCCGCCGGGAATTGAACCCAGGCCCTCCGTGTGTGAAGCGAGAGCTTTAGCCACCAGGCCATCGGGGCGTGTGTGTGTGTGTGTATGTGTGTATGTATGTGTGTATGTATGTGTGTGTGTGTGTGTGTGTGTGTGTGTGTGTGTGTGTGTGTGTGTGTGTGTGTGTGTGTGTGTGTGTGTGTGTGTGTGTGTGTGTGTGCGCGCGCGACTGTGCCCTGGAGCTGAGGTCTGCAGCAATCTAGAGCTTATGTGCTGCTCACTCTAAGGGTCGTTATTGCTGATGGAGCCACACGTCTACCTCCCCAGAGGGATATATCCAGAAAATCCAGTGTTTTCCATAGCTTTAAGGCTGTCCTTGATGACTACAGATCATGGGACACAACACATGTAAGTCGAGGGAGCTTGATAGGAAGCTGCTAGGTTTAGGGACTGAACCGGTTCTTCTGTTTATCTTGCGGTTCATCGCTATCCTCCGTCGACCTACAGGAGGCCTGTCAATCCTCCAGTGAAGCCTGTATTTATGTACGTGTGAACCTTGTTGTAAAGTTGTACGTGTAGGAACTCCAGCGACTTCAATGTTGATCAGAGATATTGAACGGCCTTTCCTCACAGCTCGCTGATAGGTATCCCTAACAGCAGCAGGTCCCCGACTTACAAACGACCCGTCAACATAACCTGACCTCTCAACTTACAAACGCGAAGCTGAGTAGCCAGTCCAAGTAGGTTGAAACACCAAGAACTCAACTGATTTGCAAGCAGAATCACGACTCGTTTGTGAGCTGAAAGAACACGAATGTGAAGCGTTTGTAAGTTCAAACAACATGAACGCAACTCATTTGCAAGCTGGGGACCTCTTTTACCTTATAAAGTTCCGGTGTGAAACTTTATGCGTGTGTGGAAGTTGTTGTCTGAGACCGATCAGTGAAATTGTTGTCTGAGTTTGTCTGTTCCCACCAATTATTATTTTTTTTTGCTCATTAGTGCACATTTCTTTTCATCGTAGATTTTTCTCCGAGATGCGAGTTTACTGATTAATGGCACTCATCCTGTGAGTGAAGACACTACTATGGTGACAGTACTAGCTAGCAGCACTCATCCTGTGAGTGAAGACACTACCATGGTGACAGTACTAGCTAGCAGCACTCATCCTGTGAATGAAGACACTACCATGGTGACAGTACTAGCTAGCAGCACTCATCCTGTGAGTGAAGACACTACCATGGTGACATTATTAGCTAGCAGCACTCATCCTGTGAGTGAAGACACTACCATGGTGACAGTACTAGCTAGCAGCACTCATCCTGTGAGTGAAGACACTACCATGGTGACAGTACTAGCTAGCAGCACTCATCCTGTGAGTGAAGACACTACCATGGTGACAGTACTAGCTAGCAGCACTCATCCTGTGAGTGAAGACACACTACCATGGTGACAGTACTAGCTAGCAGCACTCATCCTGTGAATGAAGACACTACCATGGTGACAGTACTAGCTAGCAGCACTCATCCTGTGAGTGAAGACACTACCATGGTGACATTATTAGCTAGCAGCACTCATCCTGTGAGTGAAGACACTACCATGGTGACAGTACTAGCTAGCAGCACTCATCCTGTGAGTGAAGACACTACCATGGTGACAGTACTAGCTAGCAGCACTCATCCTGTGAGTGAAGACACTACCATGGTGACAGTACTAGCTAGCAGCACTCATCCTGTGAGTGAAGACACACTACCATGGTGACAGTACTAGCTAGCAGCACTCATCCTGTGAATGAAGACACTACAATGGTGACAGTACTAGCTAGCAGCACTCATCCTGTGAGTGAAGACACTACCATGGTGACATTATTAGCTAGCAGCACTCATCCTGTGAGTGAAGACACTACCATGGTGACAGTACTAGCTAGCAGCACTCATCCTGTGAGTGAAGACACTACCATGGTGACAGTACTAGCTAGCAGCACTCATCCTGTGAGTGAAGACACTACCATGGTGACAGTACTAGCTAGCAGCACTCATCCTGTGAGTGAAGACACACTACCATGGTGACAGTACTAGCTAGCAGCACTCATCCTGTGAATGAAGACACTACCATGGTGACAGTACTAGCTAGCAGCACTCATCCTGTGAGTGAAGACCTACCATGGTGACAGTACTAGCTAGCAGCACTCATCCTGTGAGTGAAGACACTACCATGGTGACAGTACTAGCTAGCAGCACTCATCCTGTGAGTGAAGACACACTACCATGGTGACAGTACTAGCTAGCAGCACTCATCCTGTGAATGAAGACACTACCATGGTGACAGTACTAGCTAGCAGCACTCATCCTGTGAGTGAAGACACTACCATGGTGACAGTACTAGCTAGCATCACTCATCCTGTGAGTGAAGACACTACTATGGTGACAGTACTAGCTAGCAGCACTCATCCTGTGAGTGAAGACACTACCATGGTGACAGTACTAGCTAGCAGCACTCATCCTGTGAATGAAGACACTACCATGGTGACAGTACTAGCTAGCAGCACTCATCCTGTGAGTGAAGACACTACCATGGTGACATTATTAGCTAGCAGCACTCATCCTGTGAGTGAAGACACTACCATGGTGACAGTACTAGCTAGCAGCACTCATCCTGTGAGTGAAGACACTACCATGGTGACAGTACTAGCTAGCAGCACTCATCCTGTGAGTGAAGACACTGATGTGGTGACAGTACTAGCTAGCAGCACTCATCCTGTGAGTGAAGACACTACCATGGTGACAGTACTAGCTAGCAGCACTCATCCTGTGAGTGAAGACACTGCTGTGGTGACAGTACTAGCTAGCAGCACTCATCCTGTGAGTGAAGACACTACCATGGTGACAGTACTAGCTAGCAGCACTCATCCTGTGAGTGAAGACACTGCTGTGGTGACAGTACTAGCTAGCAGCACTCATCCTGTGAGTGAACACACTTCCATGGAGAGAGTACTAACTAGCAACACTGTGACAGTACTGGCTAGTAGCACTCATCCTGCGAGTGAACACACTACCATGGTGACAGTACTAGCTAGCAGCACTCATCCTGTGAGTGAACACACTTCCATGGAGAGAGTACTAACTAGCAACACTGTGACAGTACTGGCTAGTAGCACTCATCCTGTGAGTGAAGACACTACCATGGTAACAGTACTAGCTAGCAGCACTCATCCTGTGAGTGAAGACACTACCATGGTGACAGTACAGCTAGCAGCACTCATCCTGTGGTGAAGACACTCCATGGTAACAGTACAGCTGCAGCACTCATCCTGTGGTGAGACACACATGGTGACAGTAGCTAGCAGCACTCATCCTGTGAGTGAAGACACTACCATGGTAACAGTACTAGCTAGCAGCACTCATCCTGTGAGTGAAGACACTACCATGGTAACAGTACTAGCTAGCAGCACTCATCCTGTGAGTGAACGCACCATTGTGAGACTACTGGCTAGCAACACCAGGTCAGCGGATCATTGTGACACAGGATACACTTCCTCATAATTAAGTCTTCCGGCTATATGTCTGATGAAACTCAGCGGAGGCAAAATATTGTAGATGATGCAGAATACAATAAAAATTTATCCTAGTGTATTTTGAAGTTATTTCTTTGCTAGTTATTTTGATATCACTAACGTCTTCAACTTCACCTAACTGGTAAGATGGCCTAATAGAGGCGTCACCTGCGCCCGTATGTTGGTTCCTATTTAACTAGAACACACACGTTCACCTGTTGGCTTAACTCGAAATATACTTAAATTTGTCTGTTGATATTCTCCAAGTTGCATCACAGTACCTTAAATATTAGTGAATTTAGCTTAGATTTAGGAAACGGGCACTCACACTTCTAAACTAGTGATCACCATAGACTTTAGCCCAGGTCAGCCAATAGGAAGTCCTTCACGCTGTCATATTAGAATCTAGAGTAGTGTATCGGTCACCATATTTAATTTCAATGTTATCCATCAATGATAGACCTCGTTTGTTATTCCAGGTTTCCCCGATAAGATTTATCTTCTACTACCCCAGTTTTTAAGATAAAACTTTACACAATACCTCCGTCAATCATATGTTCTCGCATCATTGTTCTTCAGACATGGATACCTGAATGTCTATGCTACATTTCGATTGTGGTATACTTGAAAAAGTTATTGAGATATTTACCTTAGTTCAAGGTGTGATCATAGCGTGACAGACTTCCATATGGGAGACCCTGGTTCGACTCCCTTAGGTGTCATTCACAGATTATATTAAAGCTGTTATTTATACAAAGTTGTAAATATGTAAGAGCGTTTAAAAGCTTAAAATGTCTGAATTCATATTTTTTTATAGGATAAAAAATTATTCTCACGGTATGTTTATGTATGTCCTACATGAGTGTCAGTGTTAGGCACGTACCCTCAGCCAGGCATATATAAATTATTTCGTTTTAGGCTCTGACATTTCGTTTTAGGCTCAAACATTTGAAGAGGTTTACAACAACACTGCGTTTCCCAAGGCCATGAGTCATGTCCCAGGGTCATGTAACTGGCCACTGTCCCTGGATCATGTGCCTGAATCTTGCCCCTAAGTCATGTCCCCAAGGTCACATCACTGGGTGACACCCAGAACAAGGTCTCTAGAGCAGAGCTTCTCAAATAGTGGATCAAAGGAGGTTTCCATGAGTAAGAATCGGCTTTCCAATAGTTTTCTACGGGTTGCACTAGGTTATTTCCAGATCAAAAAAGTTTTCAAAGGGCCTGCTAGCTGTTTTTCATGCGGGTTACGAGAGGTTTTAGAGTAACATTACTGTACAATGGTTGTTTTCCATGACTAGAAAACATCAAGAGGTTTTCCAGAGGTCCAGGTATTTCAGGGGACTGCAAGAGCTTTTCCAGTGGATCACGAGTTTTCCAAGTGTTAAAAGATTTTGTTCCGGGGGATTGCGAGAGGTTACATGTGATTATCCAGAGACTTACGAAATTTTTCCAGTGAGTTTTTTTTTCCAGTGGGTTTGCAAGAGGTTTTTCCCGGAGGTCGCAAAAGGGTTTCCAGGTCGCAAGAGGTTTTCTGTGAGGTGGCGAAAGGTTTCACAAAGAGTCTCAAGAGGTTTTCTTGGAGGTCACGAGTTTTTTTCATTGGGTCGCAAGAGGTTTTTCAGGGGTGGCAAGAGATTTTTCACTGGAATCACAAGTGGTATTTCAGAGGCCCTCAAGAGATTTTCCAAAGGGATGCAAGATATTTTCCAGGACACCACAGGTAGTTTTCGAAAGGGTCGCAAATGGCTTTCCAGTGAGATAAAAGAGGCTTCAAGGTCGCAAGAGGCTTCAAAAATGGTTGCAAGAGGTTTTTACTGGAGGCCGCAAGCGGGTTTTAAATTGTGAGAGGTTTTCCAGAGGATCACGACCGGATTTTACAGAGATATGCCTTTGGATTCCTGTGACGTGTATTGGTGTACATAATTTCAGTGACATCACCTCTGGCGGCCTGTACTAAGGAATGTCCAGAAAATAAACTACGCCTGGCATTCTCAAGTTTAATGGCGCTTAAAACCAACACCAGGAACATGCTGGTCAGTTTTCAGAGCCTGCGATGACCGCTGAATAATACTGTACCCAGAATTTACGTGCTGTGTTGCAAAAAAATTTAAAAAATTAGGAGAAAGTAATATGATGGATTCCAGGTATTGTTTACCTCTATACGGACAATTACACGTCACTGCGACCAGAGGTCTTGATGCTAGGGGAGTCGGCCAAATCCTGCTGAGAAACCCTGCTCTAGGCTTTTCTCTTCTTCTAGACTGTGATACCGAACTATTCTTTCTCGGATATGGTCCTGGGTCATGTTCCAAGGCCATGATTCAAGACAATACTCACAGGTCATGGGCCAGAATCACACCCCTGGGTTATGGTCCAAGACCATACTCCCGAGCATTATTCCATGACGATGCCCCGAAGCCATGGTCCTGGACCATACTGTACATGCATGCAATAGACCAGGACCACACCTTCAGGCTTTGGAAACGCAGTGCTCTACATATTAACTAAGATAAGATATATACCATGTAACATGTATCACAGACCTGACCTTTAAGAATCGCCAGCAGTCTAATAATCCTCGTGCTTGTATGCTTAAATAAACACCTTTAATTACTAACTACATTGTTGATTATTGTAAACTACAATGTGTGGCGATTATCAGAGGACTCGTTACACAACTAGCACTAACGTTAGAGTACTCCTTCCTATAATAACACTTATATTAGGACTCCTCTCTATAGTAGCATTCTAGAATCAATGTTAATTAAGAGGACTCGTTTCTATAGTAGCACTAATGTATGTTTAGGGAAGTGTTTCATAATAATTTTATTCTCACTCTTTTCTTCTCTCTCTCTCTCTCTCTCTCTCTCTCTCTCTCTCTCTCTCTCTCTCTCTCCTCTCTCTCTCTCTTCTCTCTCTCTCTCCTCTCTCTCTCTCTCTCTCTCTCTCTCTCTCTCTCTCTCTCTCTCTCTCTCTCTCTCTCTCTCTCTCTCTCTCTCTCTCTCTCTCTCGTTCTTTCCCAGCTCGGATACCATTTTCTCTCTCGTCTGTTTACTTCTCAGATAAAAAATACTCAAGTGTTTATGTTTTGGTGTGTAATGTTTAATAAGATTATCACATATGTCTTCCCAGGGCTGGTGGTGGTGATGGTGGTGGTGGTGCTGATGGTGGTGCTAGTGGTGGTGGTGATGATGGTGCTGGCGGTGGTGGTGGTGGTGTTGTTGTTGGTGGTGGTGGTGGTGGTGGTGGGTTGGGGTTCAGGAAAGGATGGGTTAGTTAGTTATTCACTATCAGTGGTTCCAACACTTTGGGACTTTGCATAACTCACCACTACTGTGACAACAGAGGCTGGTGATCTGCTACTTTGCATAACTCACCACTACTGTGACAACAGAGGCTGGTGTTCTGCTACTTTGCATAACTCACCACTACTGTGACAACAGAGCCTGGTGTTCTGCTACTTTGCATAACTCACCACTACTGTGACAACAGAGGCTGGTGTTCTGCTACTTTGCATAACTCACCACTACTGTGACAACAGAGCCTGGTGTTCTGCTACTTTGCATAACTCACCACTACTGTGACAACAGAGCCTGGTGTTCTGCTACGTTGCATAACTCACCACTACTGTTACAACCAATCCTGGTGTTCTGCTACGTTGCATAACTCACCACTACTGTGACAACAGAGGCTGGTGTTCTGCTACGTTGCATAACTCACCACTACTGTGACAACAGAGGCTGGTGTTCTGCTACGTTGCATAACTCACCACTACTGTGACAACAGAGGCTGGTGTTCTGCTACTTTGCATTTTGTAAAAAAAAAAAAACAAGAAACACGTGGTTGGTGTTTTGCTTTGAATAACTCAGTAGTGAACAGCTACGACATTTGAACTTTAGATGTAGAAATGAACATTAAGGAAGTAGCGTTTAACTGACCTTCTTAAATAGGTTGTGGCAGTTGTCTGGTGCCACGTAGTTAAGAGGAACCACCCTATGTTATAAACACTAAGAATAGACAGAGAGGTGAAGAATTAGACACATGTCCATCGTTTGGATATCTATGTAGTCGTTTAGTCATCCAGTAACTTTGCCAATGCAATAATAGTACATAATCTGAAGACTGTTGAAATATATAGAGTAGACAAGGGAGGAAGAGGTAATAAGTCTCTCAGCCTAAAATGTGGGACTAATTACTCTTCTTTCCCTATCTACTGTATATATTTCAACAGTCTTCAGATTATGCCCTATTATTGCGTTGATAAAGGCACTGGATGCGTTGATAAATGTCTACAAAATAATGATACCCAGATGATGGACATGTGTTTAATTTTTCATCTTGTAGGTACTGTATACCTCTGTGTTGGTACTGTATACCTCTGTGTTGGTACTGTATACCTCTGTGTTGGTACTGTATACCTCTGTGTTGGTACTGTATACCGCTGTGCAGGTACTGTATACCGCTGTGTAGGTACTGTATACCGCTGTGTAGGTAGTGTATACCGCTGTGTAGGTAGTGTATACCGCTGTGTAGGTACTGTATACCGCTGTGTAGGTACTGTATACCGCTGTGTAGGTACTGTATACCTCTGTGTAGGTACTGTATACCGCTGATATATAGACAGAGAGATGTCTCCTCATAATAATGCAATTTTTCAACATCAGCTGTAGGTATGTGGTCTCTCAAGACATTGATCGTCTCCTTTCATAATTCGAGGTAAACTTCTGTCTTCATAAACGGTAATTAATTTTTCTCGTTAAAATAGATGACGCTGAGCTTGATGCAAATTAAATTTCAACCTTAAAAAAAATATTTTATGTCATGTTATCAGTGGACGTTCTGGGTGTTACTCGCAAAAAAAATCTAAGCTTCTTATTGTTTGAAAAATAACGAAATTAGGAATGATTACTTTAACGAATGTGTCAGAAAGTAGTGATGACTCCGACGGAAGTGTCAGAGAGCAGTCAAGACTCCGACGGAAGTGTCAGAGAGCAGTCATGACTCCGACGGAAGTGTCAAAGAGCAGTCATGACTCCGACGGAAGTGTCAGAAACTAGTGATGACTTCCACGGAAGTGTCAAAGAGCAGTCATGACTCCGACGGAAGTGTCAAAGAGCAGTCATGACTCCGACTGAAGTGTCAGAAAGTAGTGATGACTCCCACGGAAGTGTCAGAGAGCAGTCATGACGCCGACGGAAGTGTCAAAGAGCAGTCATGACTCCGACGGAAGTATCAGAAAGTAGTGATGACTCCCACGGAAGTGTCAGAGAGCAGTCAAGACTCCGACGGAAGTGTCAGAGAGCAGTCAAGACTCCGACGGAGGTGTCAGAGAGCAGTCAAGACTCCGACGGAAGTGTCAGAGAGCAGTCATGACTCCGACGGAAGTGTCAAAGAGCAGTCATGACTCCGACGGAAGTGTCAGAAAGTAGTGGTGACTCCCACGGAAGTGTCAGAGAGCAGTCATGACTCCGACGGAAGTGTCAAAGAGCAGTCATGACTCCGACGGAAGTGTCAGAAAGTAGTGATGACTCCCACGGAAGTGTCAGAGAGCAGTCATGACTCCGACGGAAGTGTCGGAAAGTAGTGATGACTCCCACGGAAGTGTCAGAGAGCAGTCAAGACTCCGACGGAAGTGTCAGAGTTCAGTCAAGACTCCGACGGAAGTGTCAGAGAGCAGTCAAGACTCCGACGGAATTGTCAGAGAGCAGTCAAGCCTCCGACGGAAGTGTCAGAGAGCAGTCAAGACTCCGACGGAGGTGTCAGAGAGCAGTCAAGACTCCGACGGAAGTGTCAGAGAGCAGTCAAGACTCCGACGGAAGTGTCAGAGAGCAGTCAAGACTCCGACGGAGATGTCAGAGAACACTGTTGAGTGTTCTCTGACTTATGAACATTGAATGATTATGTCTCACTGAGTACATTTGTGTATTAAGTCATCAGTGAGCAATAAATGGTATTCCGTCCGCCTGGCTTTGCTTCTGTATACAATAGGTTTTCCTTATTACTGACGCCCTGGGACAAATTCGTCGGTCTGTTGAACTGGGAGTAAAAGTTTCATTTTTTTGAGGCGGAATTCCTGGGTACAGACCACATCAGCTCCCAGTCTCAGTAAGCCTTCCCTTACGAGCTTCAGTTACAAATTGTCTTCATTCTCGTATGTAATATCATTAAGATTAGCTAGAGCACATCGACTTCCAAGCCTAACCTAACCTAACTTATCTTAGACTAAGTGAATTTAACTTAACCTATTCTGAATTAACTTAACCTAACCAAATTTAATTTTACCTACCGTAACCTAATCTAACCGAGCCTTACCTAGCTTAAAGTAAATTTTAAAAGTAAAATTTTTCTTGCGAAGGAAATGACTCGTTAATGTAATGATAATACTTCAAGCAATTCATCTCGAGAAGAATTATATGTTATTTATTCTTTATAATTATGTTTCTCTTTGTTCTAAAGAAGAATAAAAGACACAGTACAGTAGATGGAACAATTTACAACTAATCCACAGTTTAGAGAGGACACTTAGACGACGTTTTGATCTGTCTTGGACCATTTTCGAGCCATGAGTTAATAGTGATCCAGGTGAACTGATGATGGTACAAGACATACCGAAACACCACCTAAGATTGCATCTCCAGAAGACGGGTTGCTTGTGATTGCATCTCCAGAAGACGGGTTGCTTGTGATTTTTGGGTGAGTTATGAGGTTCTCTTTCTTGCTTTACTTTATTATTATAATCAAATTAAGACCTAAACCCGAAAGGATCATACAGTGCTTCTCCTCACTTAACAGTCGAAGTCGAATCATTTGCATCTGATCTTTTGTACACACATCGTCGACTGTCAGTCCGTCTTGTGTGTCGAGGCAAATTAATATCTGAAAGTCCGTGTAATGGCCGCTATACTCCGCAGTGTTGTGTCACAAGTGTATTGTTTATATTACATACAGCAAAACAACAACAAGAGCAAACGATGTCAAACTAGTTAATGATGAATTAGACACATGTGCAGCATCTGGGTATCTCTACTTGTTGACGTTTCGCCCTCCTGTGGTTTTTATCCATACAATTCATGGCCTACGGTGCTCATCACCTGCTCCTAGGCTGAGGGACTTCAGAATAAAATTACTGTGTATGCTTGCGTCCAAGTTACATCAGTTATTGTTAAGCAAGATAAATTTTTACCTTGAAACCGAAGGCTAATACTGCATTACAAGTCACATATTTTGTAATATACTACCTGGATACAAGGGCGAGACGTCGACACGATGGGGTACAAAGAAATTTGAGATCTGATTTATTTTTTTTACAAACCGAAACGTTGTCCTTATATACAGATCTCAATCCAATTTGTAATATAAGTTTTAATGATTTTTATTAATGCTGTATACTGCAATGATTTAAAAAACTATAAAAATTGTTGGGACCAGAATCGGCGTCCTTGGAATTTCAGATCCACAGCTACAGTAACTCAGCCACAGGTGATACTACCCACATAGAGAGCTTTCGTACACTATGTGGGTAAGTCGGTATAGTTGTGGGTAAGTGGGTATAGTTGTGGGTAAGTGGGTATAGTTGTGGGCTTCCACTTGTAAGGACGGCTTTACAGTCTTCAGTAATAATCATGCAATTTATTGTTTTTATGATGTGAAGAGAATCTCATTGCGTTACGCTTGTCATGCAGAGATAACCTGCATGTTTCCACCCATCACTTCATCACGTGCTGTCATGCAGAGATAACCTGCATGTTTCCACCCATCACTTCATCACGTGCTGTCATGCAGAGATAACCTGCATGTTTCCACCCATCACTTCATCACGTGCTGTCATGCAGAGATAACCTGCATGTTTCCACCCATCACTTCATCACGTGCTGTCATGCAGAGATAACCTTCATGTTTCCACCCATCACTTCATCACGTGCTGTCATGCAGAGATAACCTGCATGTTTCCACCCATCACTTCATCACGTGCTGTCATGCAGAGATAACCTTCATGTTTCCACCCATCACTTCATCACGTGCTGTCATGCAGAGATAACCTGCATGTTTCCACCCATCACTTCATCACGTGCTGTCATGCAGAGATAACCTTCATGTTTCCACCCATCACTTCATCACGTGCTGTCATGCACAACATCTTTCCTTTTAAAATGAGACACAAGTTCAGTATCAGGATATTTTATTGGGGAAATGTTTTGCTAGAAATGGCTTCCTTTGTCCTACTGAGATAATTATAGGTGGAGGCCAGTGCAGGTGTGAGGCAGGGCTGGCACTGGCGAGGCAGGGCTGGCACTGGCCAGCAGGCCCACTGCAGCGCTCCAAAACTCAAACTTCGAGATGATCGTAGTGTACTGTTGTTGAAGAATTTATTTGGCTTAGACTTCTGACGTAAAGCTCCTAGTGTTCTGGGTAACAGTCAATGCACTTTCCAGACATGGTCGTTTGGTTAACTTTTCTTCCTTGACTATGGGTTCGGTCTCGTTGAATTTCGTAAGATCATTGTGAGCATTACGAATTCTGACACAGGTATTGTATTGATCATCCTTACTAAAATAATTCCTGTGCTCTCTTATACACTACACAAAGCTTCTAGATGTTTTTCCAACATAATTTTTTTTGCATCCTCCGCTTACACCCCTACTTTACAACCTGATGGGCTAACAGTTTTCTTCTTAAGTCTTTAAAGTGGTGGACGTCCTGGCAGCTACCCTAATGTTGCTCCTGACGAGTATCCTGGTGACGTGGGTAGCTGCTGAAGCAAAGTGGCAGAACAATGACTATCAGGCGAGCGTTCCTGCCTAGTTGAGGAAATAATTCAAAGTTCTCTTCCTCTGCAGTCATTAATAAAGTGGGAAGAAAACCGGCATTGTGTGAATATTTGATGACTGCAAGCGCATTCATCCTCGATAAACACCCATCCCCCTCCCTAGGTCTTGGTGTCGTGGTGCGAAAAAACAATACAACACTTTAAACCTTAAAAGACAGTTTTCCCAGTTCCTAATGAGGAGTACATCAAGGAGGGTAAGTTGTACCTCTTCTTCCTCACCTTCACAACTGCCCGTATTTTACACACACACACACACACACACACACACATACATACATATATGTATATATATATATATATATATATATATATATATATATATATATATATATATATATATATATATATATATATATATATTAGCAATTGAGGTTCTACGTGGACAACGAATCTTCATTATAAAAAGTAGGATCAAAACTGTGGTAAACACCATCTTAGAGGACATCCAGTTTCTTTATCATTAACGTTTCGGATGCAACATCATCCATCATCAGAATCTAAAATTACAATAAAAGTAAAGCAACTTTCAAAATCCTAATTAATAGTTTAATATGAAACATTTTACAATGTAATAATAAAAGTATACTTGCTTAGCTTAGACTTGTAGTTAATACATTTAAGATGATTCTAACCAAAAGTTGTTGTTGTTGTTGTTGTTGGAGCTTTGCAAGTAATATCCCGGCCTGTGTCTTTTCTAGTTGGTGACTCGGCCTTCCCTCCCTATCGCGGGAGTGTCTTGACTATTGTCCTCCATGGAAAGAGGTACAAGAGCCTCTTAATCGTCTGGGACCAAATGTCCCCAGGCCCTGCCCTATTCCCCTCCCTCATGGGGCTCGTAGGGAGAAGGTAGGCACCTTGGACTGCCACTAACCCCGCCCCACTGGGCTCGAAGGGTGTGGCAGCTACGTAGCAGCAGACGATGTCAGGAAGTGCAAAGGTACCAAGCACTACAGGGTCCTTTTTGAGCCACACCTCAGCTTTGGGCCGCAGCCCAAGAACTGGGGAAGCTCAAGGATGCCTCTTGCTGTGTGAGTTGACTGCTGATTCTTCTTCACTTGTCCGTTGCTCCCCTAACTAAACGAACGAAGATCTCAGGTAAGAACCACAAGTGGGTGAGCGGGAAAGTGGGGAAACACGAAGAATAGCCGGTGAGAGGAATTTCCGAAGTCGTAGAAAAAGAGTCGGGGATAGACCCAGCAGCTAGGCATTGTAAAGCACTTATAAAAACGATGAAAGCAGAAGAAGCATCTTTGCTGAGTGCTGGATGCACGCTTAGTTTGGAGATCTTGGTGATGTGAAGGCAGCAGACAGGCAGGAGGAGGATCAGTTAGAATTGGATCAAGGCAGCAGCTTCAAGGTGATTGGTCGATGGGTTCAAAGGTATCAGCTTCATGGTGATTGGTCGAGGAGAGTTTATTTCTGTTCGGTGGTAGATGAGCCGTTCTTAAGGGTTTTGAACCTAGATTTTGAGATGTGAAGAATATGTATCATTGCTTCTGTTTGTTCTTCTTGTTGGAGTGGTTGGAGTGTGGCTTCTGATTCATCTCGAGTAGTGGCGGTGGAAGTCTCTGGTGGTTCAAGTGTACTTGCTGATTGGTCGACGTTAGTGGAGATGTGTACTGATGGTAGAACAGCGGTGGCTAAGGCGGCAGGTGCGATGTTGTCGGTGATTTTGGAAGTTTCAGGAACTGTTGCTTGGGCTTGAGTAGGAGACAGGTCGGCAGGTGTAGTGAAGTTAATGATGTTAGGAAGAATCTTGAAGTCAGCAGAAGGTGGGGAGTCAGTAAAAACAAAGGCAGGCATGTTGTTGAGACGACATAGTTCATTTATGGAGATGTTGATGGTGCCAGGGTTAGCTGCATTGGCTAGGTGCGCATACATCATGCATTAAAGCACCTCTGAAGGAGCCGCGTCAGGAAGTGGAGATAGGGAGGTGCTAGGTAGAGATGGCTGTTCTGTAACTTAGTATCCAACTGTATTTTTGTTATGGCGGCGTATGTCGGCGATTTGGGGCTGATCTTAGCGTCTTCTTTGATCTTCTGTGAGACCACTTCCTTCCGTAGTGGGCATTTGGTTGCAAGAGTATGATAAGTACCTTTGCAGTTGAGGCAAATTGGAGTGGCATTGGTGGTGGAACATGCTTTGAAACCATGGCCGCCCTTTCCGTAGTTGGAACAGAATGTCTTGCCTTTAAGGGGACAGTCAGTCGTCGAGTGGTGGTAAGAATAACAGTTCCACCAGGGTGAGACATGAGAAAACGTTCTGATTTGATGTCTAGTGGATGAATATGGTAGTAGACGATGGCTAGGCCATCAGACAGCGCTTTGGTAGCCATATCGATGTTGGAAAAGATGAGTTTGACCATTGAAGAATCTTTTGGAATTTTGGTAATGTTGTCAATCGAGGCCCAAGTGTTCTGTTCCTCGATAGAGGTCTTCAGGTCAGCAGTCTATAGGGATGTGATGATCTTGTCCAACCTCTTGACAAAAACAGAACGTTTTGCCAGCAGGAAAGGTGAAGGAGAGACGTTGAATTGTCGGTCACTGAGAGTCTTCATTGCGGTGTCGTCCCTGAGTTCTGAAGCTTCATTATCGTCAGTACAGACGACAATGAAGGAGTCTTTCAAAGAGTGGATAGCTGTAAATTTAACCTGCAAGCAGGTGTTTACAGCGGCAACAAGGGCAAGTTTGGTAGTCATTGATAACTGGACGGCTTAATCTTTACACGATGGGCAAGCATCGTGAAAGAGTAAAGGCGATGACTGAAGGATAGAGACTCCCTTCCCTCACGGGGATCGTAGGCAGACTGAAAAGATAAGTCAGAGCTTCTGCGACTGCACAGGAGGGCGAGGTCTACACAGCGAATGTATGTTCCGAATGAATTCCAATGAATTCCTCCCTAACCACAAGTAGTAATTATGAAACCTAATTAACTTCTTAATTGATAAAGTAAACAAAGGGTATTGTTATGTAAAATTCCTTATAAATACAAACTGGACCGAATCTATCTGTTATACAAACATATAAGAGTGTTGTGAAAAAATTCTATTACAAAAATTACTATCACAATTTTTTTTGTTTGTATAATGGATAGATTAGGTTCAGTTTATATTTATAATTAATTTTACTTTATCCATTAAAAATTTAATTAGGCTTCATAATTATTACTTTTGGTTAGAGGAGGTACTTGTACCTCCTCCCATGGGAGACATAGGTCTCACGACACTCCCAAGGCTGGGTCACCATCTAGAAAAGACCCGGGCCGGGAGAGTACCGGTGAATCAAGAACAACAACAACTTTTGGTTAGGATAAACTAAATAGTTATAGTTATAATTTTTAAAGGGGTGGACCGGTAAGCCAGCGGAAGGCCTCGGTCAGATGACCAAAAGCTTCAACGGCGGGTCATCATCTGACTAAGACCCGCGTCGGGAAAATGTTTCCTGACGAACCTTTCCTAACCTTTTGGTCAGTGGGATACACATATGCAGATTCTGCTTGTTGACTTTGCCCAGTGTGGTCACAGCAGCTCTGCCTCTCGTCATTCAGTCTCCCTACGATCCCCGTTGGGGAGGGAAATCTATAGCTTCGTCTTCATCCTTGATTGGGCACCACGATGAGTTATGCAAATCGGGTCAAGATCAAACCCACCAGTGGTACTGTGAATGATTCCACGAAACTTGCTCTTGCAGCCGCCGTTCAGGGTGGACTGCAGGTGAGGTTCAACACCATATTGACACTAAAGGAGGCCTTCATTGTTGTGTGTAACGATGATGAGGAAGCTGGGAAGTTACTACTGCCGCCACCTCCACTCTCTGCTCGAGGATTTACTGTCATGTCATCTCCAGCTCTCAGGGCATGGAGGACAGTCTTCCTTAAGAAACTTGATAAGCTTCTCACATCTCAACCAGTCGATGAACTCAAGACATCCATTGAGGATCAAAACTCGTGGGCCAAAGTGGAGAGCATCACGAAAATACCTACAGCTTCGTCCATGCTCAAACTCACTGTGAACGATGAAGAAGACTCAAGAAGCGGCGCAGAAAAAGTCCTCTTCCAGATCACCCACCTATGCTGCTATTGCGAAAGTGCAGGCTGACACAACGAAAATCCTCCAGGCTTCTACTCAACCCTCCACCGCCAACATCGCACCTGACTGTGACCCGACTACAATTTATTATTGCATGGTCTATGCACACATGCATACCGTTGCTGTTCCGGGGACTTTCAACACATCCGTTAATGAACTCTTCAAGTTAAACAACATGCCAAAGTTCACCTTCCCAGCTTCTCCACCATCTTCCACCATTCTCAACACCACCTCACGTCCAGTCGTAGTTTCGGCACCTGCAACTTGCTCCCATGCAGCTCCTCCACCACCACCAACTCCGAGTGACGTCACTCCAACCCCAACCAATGAGGTGCCTCCGTTATATCCACACATCTCAGGAACCAACCAACCAGCGACCTCCATGCCTCCAGCAGCTCTTTCTGTCTCAACTGACGTTGGCCAATCAGGGTCCTCGCCTTTTCCTGCCAAGAAGACCAAACCACCTTTTGCTTCACATATGGATACAATCCCATACAATGATCGCCGTTCTTACATCCCCAGGTCTGGGTTTACCTTCTATACTACAGCACGTCATGATCAAGAAATGTTCTTACCCCAACTTGAGAAGAAGACTGTGAAATTTACCTGTACCTCCAATACCAACTGTGATCTACCAACACTTCTTGCTGGCCTACAAAAAGCAATTGAAAACGAAGCCGCAGCTGGTGTGCAAAGGAAAACCAGACTCAACGTCATTCCTGTGTCCCGCTTCAAGACTATCGAAAGTGGATACGTATTTGACTCCAAATTGGAAGTTGTGAAACATCGTCACAACTCCAAATAAACTCGTTTCTCCACTGACCAATCATCACACAGCAGCCATCCTTCCCAGTCTCCCACATCGCCTTCCTACCGTCCGTCACCCACCAATCACCATCAAGATTGAGTTTTGCCCACAAAGCAAGATGCAGCTAGCCCCTGTTCTGTTTTTCTAGTGCCTTCTACGACGTCGTCGCCCTCTGCTTTACAATGCCTAGCGGTTGGGTTTAGTCCCGACTCTTTATCTTCGACTCAAAACCTTCCTCTCACCGGTTATTCTTCGTCCGTCGCCACTTCCCCCTCGCCCCTAGTGGGTTCTTACCTGTGAGTCCTTTGTTGTTGTTGTTAGTTACGGGAGACATTATGCCCAGGCCTTCTAGGGCAGGGTAGGTGCCAGAGCCAGAGCTTGATACTATCTGCAGCTCCCAAGACTGCCTTTCCCAAGGTCCCCCTGGGCCGTGGAAAATGGCAAACAAGGGGCCTAGCTTCTCCCTACGAGCCCCGTGAGGGCGGGGAACGTGGCTAGACCTGGGGACAGTTGGTCCCAGATGACGATGAGGAGGTACTTGTACCTCCTCCCATGGGAAACATAGGTCTCTGACACTCCTAAGACAGGGAGCCAAGGCAGAGTCACCATCTGGAAAAGACCTGGGCTGGGAGAGTACCGGCGAATCAACAACAACAGCAACAACTGTTGGTTAGATGAACCATGCCCAGCCCTTCTAGGGTAGGGTAGGTGCTCGAGCCAGAGCTTGCTACCACATGCAGCTCACAAGACTGCCATTCCCATTAGCCCCCCTGGGGTGGGGAAGATGGCAGACCAGAGAGGCTTAGCTTCTCCCTACGAGCCCCATGAGGGCGGGGACCGTGGCTAGGCCTAGGGACAGTTGGTCCCAGACGATGAAGGGGGACTTGTACCTCCTCCAATGGAAGACATAGGTCTCTGACAATCCCACGACAGGGAGCCAAGGCCGGGTCACCATCTGGAAAAGACCCGGGCCGAGAGAGTACCGGCGAATCAACAACAACAACTTTTGGTTAGTCTTCTTGATTCGCCGGTACTCTCCCGGCCCGGGTTTTTTCCAGATGGTGACCCGGCCTTGGCTTCCTGTCGTGGGAGTGTCTGAGATCGATGTTTCCCGTGGGAGGAGGTACAAGTACGTCCTCATCTTCTGGGACCAACTGTCCCAAGGCCCAACCCCATTCCCCGCCCTCACGGGGATCGTAGGGAGAAGCTAGGCCTCTCTGGTCTGCCATCGTCCCTACCCCAAGGGAGCTCGTGGTAATGGCAGTCTTATGAGCTGCAGGTGGAAGCAAGCTCTGGCTATCTCTCCTCTCTTCCCCTTTTGGTTAGTTGTTGTTGTTGTAAATTCGCCAGAACTCTCCCGGTCAGGGTCTTTTCCAGATGGTGACCCGGCCTTGGCTCCCTGTCGTGGGAGTGTCTGAGACCTATGTCTTCCATGGGAGGAGGTACAAGTACCCCCTCATCGTCTGGGACCAATTGTCCCTAGACGATGAGAGGGTAGCAAGTTCCAGCTTTGGCACCTACCCTGCCCTAGAAGGGCTGGGCATGGTGTCCCCTTGTTTTGGTTAGCACTAATTATGAAGCCTAATTAATTTTTTAATGGATAAAGTAAACAAAGGATAATGTTGTGTAAAATTTATTATAAATAAAAACTAAACCTAATCAATCTATTATACAAACATACAAAAAAATTGTGATAGTAATTTTTTGTAGCAGAATTTTTTTTCACAAATCTTTTGTATAACAGATAAATTCGGTCCAGTTTGTTTTTATAAGGAATTTTACATAACAATACCCTTTGTTTACTTTATCCATTAAGAAGTTAATTAGGTTCCGTAATTATTACTTTTGGTAAGGGGAAGAATTCATTGAAATTCATTCGGAACATACATTCGCAGCGAATTCAGAACCGTACATAACGGTGGGTGCTGCGCGTGGCGTGGGACGACTTTGCTACAGGCGAGTCTTTCCACGTCAGGACTGGCATCCCGTCGCTGGACGTGTTCTGGAAAGAACTCAGTGATAAGCAGATTGACCGACTAGAAACCCACCAAGACACATGGACAACCTACCTCGACGAAATAATTAGACGGCCGGATAACACTCTAAACCTCTTCCAATCCCTTTACAATCCTGCTCCTCCCCCTCTCTATTCCTAAACCTCTATTCCTAACCTCTCATCTCAACTTCTGCCCTGCCCTCTGCAGGGGTGGACCTTAAAGACATCCTTTTTACCAAGCCAGCTTCCTATGTTTCCCTCTCAAGCCCATATCACTTTATTGAGAAACAGACAACAGCAAACTTGCGTATGACGCTCGGGCGACACCTGTAAGAAAATCCTTCACCACCCTAAATCCTGACCGGTTCTGCCATTGCACTTGTACAGTCTTGCAGTCAGCACGGTCAAACAACTATTCCCTCTACTTTGCCAACCAACGCCATGCAGTTGGGTTTAGCCCTAGCTCTTTCTCTCCTTTCTCCTATCGATTCCTCTCTCCCACTTATCTTCCACTATCCAAACTCTCCCTTTCACCTGGGAGTATTCTATGATATGCTATTGGTTAGCCGGAAGATGAGGAAAACATTCGCTCTGTAGACTTCGACCTGGCCAGTCACAGACGCTCTGACACTCATCTCTACAGTCTCCCTACGATCCCCGTTGGGGAGGGGAATCGTTATCTGTCTCCAAATGACTCTACTCTTCTACAATGTCTCATCGTGTGAAGATAAAATCCAAAAGCTCTGTGGTAAACGATGCCTTGAAGCTTGCACTTGCGGCTGCCCTGAAAAGCTGTCAGCAGGTCAGGTTCTCGGGCATCGCATCTCTGAGAGAAGCCTTCCTAGTCACCTTCACTGATGATGAGGAGACCGAGAAAGTCCTTACCCCAAGTGCGATGAAGACCCTTGACGAACGTGGCTTTGTTATCTCCACCTCTCTTTACTTTAGGGCTAAAAGATCTGTGTTCCTGAAACGTCTTGATAGGATCATCACGGTCCTATCCGACGAAGAACTCAAGTCATCCATCGAGGACCAGAATGCCTGGGCCTCGGTGAAGAGCATCACGAAGATTTCCAACGCCTCCTCGATGCTTAAGGTCACGTTTCTGGACATTAATATGGCTGCCAGAGCCCTGTCAGACTGCCTGGCTCTCTCTTATTACTTCATCAATCCCCCACGCCAGATCGAGCCAGGAGGCTTCATGTTGGACTTCCAATTCGAACAAACACTCCAACACCGAATGCCACATCAAGGATAAGAAGATATGCTCTACTTGCGGGAATGACGGCCATGACTATAGATCCTGTACCTCCACTACTGTTTCAACTTGCATCAACTGCAAATGTGACCATAACACACTAGAAGCAAAATGTCCCCTCCGATAGGAGATCTTATCTATGACGATTAAAGAAAACCTAAATAACACGACCGTCAATTCCCCAACTTATGCTGCTATAACAAAGCTACAGACGGACACTACCAAGATCCTGCAAGCCACTCGACAAACGCTACCAACCACCACCTCATTCTCTCTACTACTCGACGGTGTTTCTACACAAATTTACTATTGCATGATGTTTGCTCACATGCAAAACTTAGCTGAACCTGGATCTTTCAACAAGACCATCAATGAACTCTTTACAATGAACAACTGGCCCAACTTTTTCTTCCCAGATTGTCATCATTCAGCTGATATACTGAAGTTCATACCGAAAATCGTCAGCTTCGCGGCACCTGAAAACTTTCAAGACATAAATTCCTGAAGATGACAACTGCTCCAACCCAGAACCAACCAATGAGGAGACTCCAAATAATCCGACCAATGACAACCAACCGGCGACTTCCACCACCACCACTGATACTGACCAATCAGCTACATCACCTCAACTGCACCAACCAAAAGAGCCAAAAAACAACCACCTGAACCTTCACCTCAAGCATCACAAATAACTGAAGTTGTTTGATTGTAATTTTAGATTCCGATGATGGATGATGTTACATTCGATATTAATAAAATAATTGGATGTCCACTAATATAGTGTTTGCCACAGCCTTGGTCCTCCTTTAAAACACACACACACACACACACACACACACACACACACACACATATATATATATATTATTTTATATATATATATATATATATATATATATATATATATATATAATTATTTTTATATATATATATATATAAATATATATATATATATCAGATTATCCTCCAACTTCAACATCCTCTCTTCCCACCACCTGGACTCTAGTTCGTACTTATATGTCGAAACTAGCAATATTATAATGCAATATTTTAATACATAAGTACACATGATGATGTTAATTTAAATGATTGATTTAAAATGACACGAGAGCAAACACTACGACACATTTATTAGAAAACGATTCTGTCCTGGACCTTGATCACTTCTGTGATTAAGGTCACAGAGACAAAACGTTTTCTAATAAATAGTCCTAGTGTTTGCTCACGTGTCATTTTAGACTAATTTGTCGGTATCAGTTACCAAGGCTTATACTAATATAATTGATACTAAATTTCTGACTGGCAGTAACAACACACAGCAGAGGAAGATTAGGGAATCAGTCATAATTAACAGTTCCCAATTTCATTAATATTAACGAAAATGTCGAGCCTCTGTTGAAATATATATATATATATATATATATATATATATATATATATATATATATATATATATATATATATATATATATATATATATATATATATATATATATAGTTAAATTTGAACAACCGTTAAAGAAGATAACTGTTTGTGACCTTCATAAATGCTATGTTAGACCACCTGTCAGTCGTACTTTTGATTAATTTAGTTGTGTAGGAAATATTTGAAGAGTGCTCGTCAGCTCTACAGCCAGCGAAGCTTCATGTTTGGGTGACCTTAAAAAATAAGATGGATAAATTTTGAGACGGGTTGGGTTCAGGAGGAGCTTGCTGGGCATGGGTTAGTAGGCTTGCTTGATGTGTCTGCATATATATGGTCTTCCTCTCGCCTGGTTTGGTATATTAAATAAAAGGACACGCGTGCAACTAATTCAACATTTTATTGTGGAAACGTTGCTGAAATACAATATTGCATTAGTTACACATGTGTCTTTTTACTTAAAATGTTGTCGGTAATTCTACCAACATTATTACAGTTTGGTATGACTGCAGGCGGGTGTCAGTCCAAGTTGTCGCCGTAGGGTCGGGAGTATATGACATATACACATGACATGTGCAGGCTGGAGTGTATGACATCTGGTGGAGAGGCTGAGGCAGTGGTTCTCAAACTGTGGTGCGCATCCATAACAGTGAGAAAATTAGTTTTACAGGGTACACGGTGCTCTGGCTGACCATCTTACAAAACGTGCAAAATATGCAAATGAATTTTAGCCAAGTTGTGGCAGCGTATATAGCAGGAAATATGCTAGGTGCTAGGCGGTTGAGCTATGTTTGAGCCGCACTATAATGTAACTTGATTATGAGATTACCAGCCTATTTTATAGGAGTCGTTTAACATCAACATAGCAGCAGCCTTTTCATACAGATTATTGCCATAGCAGTGTTGATGCAAAATAATCAGTCTCTCTTTAAATCAGCTGACATTCTGATAATCAAGTAACATTTTCTTGCAGGACTTATCAGTAAAGTCAGCTTCGTAGTTGCAATAATAAGGTTCCCATGGTAACAATCACACTGATGTGAGTATAGGGCTTTTTAAATTTGTTCCAAATTTCCTTGTTTAAATCAACTAAATGTGGAGAGTTTTAGCGTAGTTTCGGTTTCATTGTGACATGCAACCTACCAACGTCACACAATTGTCCAGTACTGCAATTGTCCAGTACTGAATCATCAAGAAAGCTTGGTAAATGATATACAGAAGCAGTATGGTGTGATTCATTACTGAGGACGTTTGGCCTAAGCAGTGAGTATTATCAAGTCACAAACAGATAAACCGGGATAAAAACAGATGAGCATGTATCAATTTGCAATTGATTAAGCTCATTGCTTGGGCGAAACGTCATCAGTAAAGAATCTCGTTATAATGCATGAGTATCCGTTTTACCATGTGTCGGTATTTTACACCATTGCTCTCCATCAAGAATATTTATTGGAAGTTTGAAACCAATACTTGTACATCAGCTTCGGGTAAAAAACAATGCTTAATTTCATAAAATAAATCTTGTAAACAAAAATATTGCTTAGGTTTGTTGACAAACACAAGTAAGCAGAAGTTGTCATGACAATGAAAAAGCTGAAGACTTCAGCATACTCATGTGTCTGTTTAAATAAAATATTGCTTCAGTTACCCATGCTTTCCATCATGGAAAAAAAATGAGTAAGAGAAAACGGGTGAGGGAGTGGATGGTTGGTGGCCAGGGCTGTGGCACGGCTGTGTGGCACGGCTGCTCCAGACACCTTCCTTTGATCTTACTAATTCACTTTTTTTTTCCACCAAGATTACTCTTTGTATTGACCCGCCTACTTCCATCCTCCCTCCTTGCCATCTCTACCATATTTTTCCTACCAATCTCCACGATGATCCTCCTCCTCCTCTTTTATTCCCTCCCCTCCGACTTTTCCTACCATCCCCAACAGTGGTCCTTCCCCTTCCTCCCTCGCCCACCAACATTCTCACAGAACTTTCTTTGTCTAGCTGATGATCACGCAAAATTTGTATATAAAATATTAGTAGATTAATAATTTGATTTTCAAGATCACTGTTTATTAAAAGAAGAAACAATTATAAATACATAATCACAAAATAAAAAAATAGAGAAAGAAGTTAGTTAAAGGTCATTTCTGTGTTGCTTCATTATTATAAGTCATGATTGTATCGTAACGATATGTAAAATAGCACTACGGGAGTCGAACCCGGGCCTCCAGCATTCGAGTGTATGACTCAACGATACCAAAGAAAAAATGCCTAGCTGAGAATTAGAAACAAGTGCGCCTCCATGGAAGTTTGCTTATATTTGATCAGGAGCCCTGTTAGTGGGTGATCATTTCATGAACAAGCGTTACTTGAATGATGACTCGTCACTGGCTCCTGAAGAAGGACTGAGTATGATACTGTGGCTGCAATTCCATCCCTGACATGGAATGGATTGAAGTGACTGACCGTGTCATCCCTGGCGTGGGATGGATTGCAGAGTGACTGACCGTGCCATCCCTGGCGTGGGATGGATTGCAGAGTGACTGACCGTGCCATCCCTGGCGTGGGATGGATTGCAGAGTGACTGACCGTGTCATCCCTGGCGTGGGATAGATTGCAGAGTGACTGACCGTGCCATCCCTGGCGTGGGATGGATTGCAGAGTGACTGACCGTGCCATCCCTGGCGTGGGATGGATTGCAGTCCCAGCCTGGTGCCGCGGAGCTGAGTGTACCATGACGGAGTGCGTGAACATTTAGACAATCCAGTCTTAACCCCTTGGTGTTTACTTTGAGTGCCTGAAGCCCAAAACTTCGCTCAAATGAGGTTCTGGGTGAGCAAAGGGTGATGCTCCCTCATTACAAGGTTCCACAAGATGTCACAAAATACCACAAAGTGCCACCAAGTGTCACAAGTACTGCAAGGTGCCACGAGTGTCACAAGGGAGAACTAATGTTGTCATAACTACGACAACTACCGATGAGCTTATTCATATATGCATAGGTACAATATATATATATATATATATATATATATATATATATATATATATATATATATATATAGTATGTATATATATATATATATATATATATATATATAATATATATATATATATATATATATATATATATATATATATATATATATCGTGCCGAATAGGTAAAACTTGCGATTTTGGCTTAAATAGCAACGATTTTCTTGACGAATAAGGCAAGCGAAAATTTGTGTATGCAATAATTTCGCAAAATCATTCTGAACCTAAAGAAAAAAATATATTTCATTATGTTTGTTTATTATTAAATTATTGTAAACTTGTCTAAAATATGTTTAGTTGGATTAGGCTAAATTAAATTGAGCTTGTTATAATAAGGTTAGGTAAGTTTTCTAAGGTTCTCTTGGT
Source organism: Cherax destructor (assembly GCA_009830355.1). Classification (NCBI taxonomy): domain Eukaryota; kingdom Metazoa; phylum Arthropoda; class Malacostraca; order Decapoda; family Parastacidae; genus Cherax; species Cherax destructor. The sequence continues at coordinate 54,845 of WNWK01006301.1, forward strand.
ACAAAATTATTAATTTTTACATTAACATAAAAGAAAAAAAAATATGTCTTTAAAAGTATAAGATAATTTTTTTAGAAAGGACTTAATTTTAAACGAGTTATTACTAATTGACCAATTTTACCTATTCGGCACGACATAAATATATATATATATATG
>WNWK01006301.1:60000-107499 GCA_009830355.1 Cherax destructor
ATGTCGATTAGACACTTGGCCTGTTGTATATTTGTGTGTGTGTGTGTGTTTGTGTGTGTGATTGTGTGTAGGTGTCTGTACGTGTGTGTGTGTGTGTGTAGGCGTGTGTATGTGTGTGTGTATATGCGTGTGTAGGTGTGTGTGTATGTGTGAAGGCGTGTGTGCGTGTGTGTTTAGGCGTGTGTATGTGTGTGTGTGAGTGTGTGTGTGTGTGTGTGTGTGTGTAGGCGTATGTGTGTGTGTGTGTGTGAGTAGGCGTGTGTATGTGTGTGTGTAGGCGTGGGTGTGTGTACTCACCTAATTGTGGTTGCAGGGGTCGAGTCTCAGCTCCTGGCCCTGTGTGTGTGTGTGTGTGTGTGTGTGTGTGTGTGTGTGTAGGCGTCTTTAAGTGTGTACTCACCTAGTTGTGGTTGCAGGGGTCGAGTCATAGCTCCTGGCCCCGCACGTGTGTGAGAGTGTGCTGTGTGTGTGTGTGTGTGTGTGTGTGTGTGTGTGTGTGTGTGTGTGTGTGTGTGTGTGTGTGTGTGTAGGCGTGTGTGTGTGTGTGTGTAGGCGTGTGTATGTGTGTGTGTGTAAGCGTATTTATGTATGTGTGTGTGTGTGTGTGTCGTGTGTGTAGGCGTGTGTATGTGTGTGTGTGTAGGCGTGTGTATGTGTGTGTGTGTGTACTCACCTAGTTGTGGTTTCAGGGGTCGATTCACAGCTACTGGCCCCGGTGTGTGTGTGTGAGTGTGTGTGTGTGTGTTTGTGTGTGAGTGTGTGTGTGTGTGTTTGTGTGTGAGTGTGTGTGTGTGTATGCGTGTGTATGTGTGGGCGTGTGCACAAGAGTGGGTGTAGACGTGAGAGTGAGACAGCTTGAGTAGAATGTAGCGGCTCATGTGTAGTGGTTCTAGGTACACCTAGGAGGCTCATGGAAGAGTGGTTCTAGGTACACCTAGGAGGCTCATGGAAGAGTGGTTCTAGGTACACCTAGGAGGCTCATGGAAGAGTGGTTCTAGGTACACCTAGGAGGCTCATGGAAGAGTGGTTCTAGGTACACCTAGGAGGCTCATGGAAGAGTGGTTCTAAGTACACCTAGGAGGCTCATGGAAGAGTGGTTCTAGGTACACCTAGGAGGCTCATGGAAGAGTGGTTCTAGGTACACCTAGGAGGCTCATGGAAGAGTGGTTCTAGGTACACCTAGGAGGCTCATGGAAGAGTGGTTCTAAGTACACCTAGGAGGCTCATGGAAGAGTGGTTCTAGGTACACCTAGGAGGCTCATGGAAGAGTGGTTCTAGGTACACCTAGGAGGCTCATGGAAGAGTGGTTCTAGGTACACCTAGGAGGCTCATGGAAGAGTGGTTCTAGGTACACCTAGGAGGCTCATGGAAGAGTGGTTCTAAGTACACCTAGGAGGCTCATGGAAAAGTGGTTCTAAGTACACCTAGGAGGCTCATGGAAGAGTGGTTCTAGGTACACCTAGGAGGCTCATGGAAGAGTGTTTCTAGGTACACCTAGGAGGCTCATGGAAGAGTGGTTCTAGGTACACCTAGGAGGCTCATGGAAGAGTGGTTCTAGGTACACCTAGGAGACTCATGGTAGAGTGGTTCTAGGTACACCTAGGAGGCTCGTGGTAGAGTGGTTCTAGGTACACCTAGGAGGCTCGTGGTAGAGTGGTTCTAGGTACACCTAGGAGGCTCGTGGTAGAGTGGTTCTAGGTACACCTAGGAGGCTCGTGGTAGAGTGGTTCTAGGTACACCTAGGAGGCTCGCTGTTATCTCTTCACTGTTAAATGTTAATACTGTGCTGGAAGGATTAAAAGATATTGATAACTTCTTTGTTTTTTTATACCTGCTCACGGTGTGTGTGTGTGTGTGTGTGTGTGTGTGTGTGTGTGTGTGTGTGTGTGTGTGTGTGTGTGCATCCGCCTCTCAACCTGCCTCATTACTCTTGCATTTGCTCTTCATCGAGATCATTCCATTTCCTGATCACTCTGAGACTGAAGAATTACTTCTTAGTATCCCTGTGGCCCATGTTTGCCTTTCACGTCCAATTGAGCCCCTGAGTACCTGTTTCTCACCTCTAAAACAGCCTGTTCCTGTCTACCCTATTAGTTGCTCTGAATAATTTGTTGTTATCATGTCTCTTCTGGTTTTCTCTTCTCATTTTTGTTAGAATGAATTCCGTTAACCTCTCCTCAAAACTCATTCTCCTTCGCTCTGGAACAGTGGGTTCCATGCTGGTGCTGCAAACTACACAATAGGCCCGACATATATGGTATAAATGGTCCGGAAAAACTCTGCTAAGATTCTTGAAGACCACTCTCAGATTTACCTGACAAGCATTGGATGCAAAGGTCATTCGCCTGATTTTAGCTTTTAGCAATATGCTCACTCCAATGTCTTTTAGAGTTAAATCTGCAATGTCTGTATTCCATGTCCAGTTTTCTTACCCCGCTATCTTTATGACCTTGCATTTACTGGAAATAAATTGAAGCATCCACTTATCTGACCAATCCTGCAGTTTTTTAAGATCCATTTCTACCCTTTCTTGTCCTCATCACTTTTTATTCTGCCTATTAGTTTTGCATCATCAGTAAACAGAGATACATCTGATTCAATCCAATCTCGTATGTTATTCACATTAACCAGAAACAGAACAACTGGTCTTAATACCGATCCTTGAGGTACCCCAGCTTGACTTCTCTTCCGTGATAACTTTCTTTCCCTAAGTTTTTTTTTGATCCACTCATCCCTGACTCACATCCATTACTCTGTCATAGAACTTCAACAGGTTAGAAAGACAAGCTTTGCTACTTTCCTTCTGATAATCTTCTTCATTACTTTGCATGGATTGCATGTCAGTGACAATAGCGTGTAATTCAACGCTTTTTGTTAGTGTTGGTGTTAGTGCTAGTGGCTGTGCCAGAGTTAGGCCAGCTAGGAAAGGTGTTGAGGTTTCGTCTGGAGGGGTTCCTCCTCCTCGAGACTGGGTGCAGCCCTCTCTTGGCCACTCGTCCGCTTCTCTTCTCTGGGGCCGATGAGTTTTCATGCACTCCCTAAGCTGTTCCCTCTCCGGTACTGCCCCGTCTAGATCTATACATACACGAATGCAGCGCCACACTCACTTATAGGTGGTTGTTGGTGTCAAATTTCAGCTCCTGGCCCCGCCTTTTCACTGCTCGCTACTAAGTTCACTCTCTCTCTTGGCTTCGAGAGCCTTATCCTATTTCATCGTAAAGCGGTATGTGGATCCTGCCTCTACCACTCCACTGTCTAGGTCCTTCCAGTTTCTGACCACTCTAAGGCTTAAGTAATACTTCCTAACATCCCTGTGACTCATCTGTGATTTCAACTTCCAGCTGTGCCCTCTTGTTCTTGTTTCCCGCCTCTCGTACAATATGTCACTGTCCATCCTATCAATTCTTCACAGTATTTTGTACCTTGTTATTATATCACCCATAGTATGTGTACTCACCTATTTGTGGTTGCAGGGGTCAAGTCATAGCTCCTGGTACCGCCTCTTCACTGACTGCTACTAGGTCCTCTCTCTCCCTGCTCCATGAGCTTTATCAAACCTCGTCTTAAAACTATGTATGGTTCCTGCCTCCACTACGTCACTTTCTAGGCTATTCCACTTCCTGACAACTCTATGACTGAAAAAATACTTCCTAACATCCCTTTGACTCATAGGAGTCTTCAAATTCCAATTATGACCCCTTGTTTCTGTGTCCCCTCTCTGGAACATCCTGTCTCTGTCCACCTTATATATTCCTCGCAGTATTTTATATGTCGTTATCATGTCTCCCCTAACACTCCTGTCCTCTAGTGTCGTCAGGCCGATTTCCCTTAACCTTTCTTCGTAGGACAATCCCTTTAGCTCTGGGACTAGTCTTGTTGCAAACCTTTGCACTTTCTCAAATTTCTTGACGTGCTTGACCAGGTGTGGGTTCCAAACTGGTGCTGCATACTCCAGTATGGGCCTGACGTATATGGTGTACAGTCTTGAACGATTCCTTAGTGAGGTATTGGAACGCTATTTTTAGGTTTGTCAGACGCCCGTATGCTGCAGCAGTTATCTGATTGATGTGTGCCTCAGGAGATGTGCTCGGTATTATACTCACCCCAAGATCTTTTTCCTTGAGTGAGGTTTGCAGTCTTTGGCCGCCTAGACTATACTCTGTCTGCGGTCTTCGTTGCCCTTCCCCGATCTTCATGACTTTGCATATGGCAGGGTTAAATTCAAGGAGCCAGTTAGTGGACCAGGCTTGTAGCCTGTCCAGGTCTCTTTGCAGTCCTGACTGATCCTCGACTGATTTAATTCTTCTCATTAACTTCACATCATCTGCAAACAGGGACACTTCTGAGTCTATCCCTTCCGTTATGTCATTCACATATACCAAAAACAGCACAGGTCCTAGGACTGACCCCTGTATTGTGTGTGTGTGTGTGTGTGTGTGTGTGTGTGTGAGAGAGAGAGAGAGAGAGAGAGAGAGAGAGAGAGAGAGAGAGAGAGAGAGAGAGAGAGAGATTTGATCATAAGATGCTATATTTCATTTGTGTTGACTAATACATATGAAGCACTTAGTCATATATACCACTGTGGCACATGTGCCACTGTACCATATGTGGAACTGTACCTCATGCTGCTCCGTACCATATATGGCATTATGCCATATGTTGTGCTGCAGCAGGAGTGGCACTGTTTCATATGTGGTACTGTGCCTCAATGAAGTTAAACCTATATAAGTTACAGAACATTGTCAGTATACCCTTCCAGAATAGTGCCATGACACTGGTCAAGGGTGGTACCGTGACACTGGTCCATAGTAGTGCCATGACACTGGTCCAGGATGGTGCCATGACACTGGTCCAAAGTAGTGCCATGACACTGGTCCAGGGTGGTGCTATGACACTGGTCCAGAGTAGTGCCATGACACTAGTCCAGGGTGGTGCCATGACGCTGGTTCAGAATAGTGCCATGACACTGGTCCAGAGTAGTACCATGACACTTGTCCAGGGTGGTGCCATGACACTGGTCTAGCGTGGTGCCATGACACTGGTCCAGGGTGGAGCCATGACACTGGTCCGAAGTGGTGCTATGACACTCTGGTGCAGGGTGGTGCCATGACACCACTTGAGGGAACCTGTGTATCTGGCACTGGTCACACACCCGTATACATGGCACTGGTCACATACCTGTGTACATGGCACTGGTCATATACCTGTGTACCTGGCACTGGTCACAGACCTGTGTACCTGGCACTGGTCACACACTTGTGTACCTGGCACTGGTCACACACCTGTATATCTGGTATCTGTGGCAGCCTTCACATGTGGAACACTGATGCTGGCGAAGGGCTCTTGATCCAAGTATCTGGAGTTTTCCTCCCATTCCTCGGATCAATCCTGATTATCTACCATTAGCCCGTCGCTGTTTGACTCCTACGGGTTTAGCCCTTTCCCATGAAAATAATAATAACACTGGTCAACAACCAAAATGCTTCCGAGACCAGAAAAAATATTCTAACAGCTCCGGGGAGAACCTCGAGTTTTCCCTGAGGTACGTTTATTGTCTTCTCTTAGGATGAGGGTCCCCAATAAAGTTTCGAATCCTTGGCTAATCGCAGTGTTGTTATTGATAAATTCCACTCGTTTGTGGGTACAATAACATAAAATACTGCTTGATGAGGCTAGTATACCAAACGGGGAGGAGAATCAAATTAGCTCAGAGACATCCACTCCACCGTATGTCCTCGGATCACGGTAAAACACCTAGCTCTGCTGGGTGTGTGATTCTTGTAGGATTTGGCAGTCCTGTGGGTTAGAGCATCATGTGCTTTTCGCTTACCATGAAGCAGGCCTAAACAACATGGGTTTGAATCCTTTGCTGGTCTATGCTTGTTATTATATATATATATATATATATATATATATATATATATATATATATATATATATATATATATATATATATATATATATATATATATATATATATATATAGGATGGGGTCCACCTCTGGTGTCAATTGTGGGACCCATTGCCTCGGAGAAGTGGATAAAAGACTTCAGGGAAGAATATTTAGATTTCTTTCTGAAGCCATTTGAATATTCCACTTCCCTACCACCCCATCTTTTTTTTTTTTTACAAACTTTATTTCAAGACAAAATACAATTGGGAGTAAAACAACATAGATAACAACTCAGAGCTACATGTCAAATACTTCGTCCAACTCCCCGGCAGTGGGCCGCGTGCCCAGAATACTGCAGGCATTTCCCTCTGGATCGCAACACTGAGTCTCTGAAAGAGGAAGATATATATATATATATATATATATATATATATATATATATATATATATATATATATATATATATATGCAAAAGATCAAGTAAACAGGTGATATCAAAATATGCAAGACAACCACTATGAAAAAATAAAGGAATTCCAAGCGCTTTCGTGACTACTTACATTATCAAGGAACTATAAAAGGAAACATGACAAGAAGGCTTATATAAGGGGCAAGACTACACCTCACAGTCACATCACACTAACAAAGACAACACCTCACAGTAGCGTAACATCGCACGACTCTGTGAAGAGGAACATAAGAAAGGACCTGAAACTCTTCCCAAGAATTAAGATTAGTCCAATTTATCATTAAATTCTTCCCAAATTTTATTAATTATAAATGAATCCAATTTATATAAACCAAAAGAAATATTCATATTATTTTCCAGGGGCCGTTCCTGCCTAACTAATTTATTAACTTTTTTCAGTAAGGCATTTGAGGCAGTTGATCATGATAAAGAATTCGATATTGTTTATTTGGATTTTAGTAAGGCTTTTGATAGAGTACCACATCAGAGACTGTTAAAGAAAGTGGCTGCTCACGGCATTGGGGATAAAGTGTTGTCATGGATCGAGTCATGGCTCACCAATAGGAAGCAGAGGGTGTGCATAAATGGGGTTAAATCGGAGTGGGGATCTGTAACAAGTGGCGTTCCTCAGGGATCGGTTTTGGGCCCGTTGTTGTTTATAATATATATCAATGACCTTGACGAGGGAATTTCAAGTGATATGAGCAAATTCGCTGATGACACGAAGATAGGTAGGATAATCGATTCAGACGTAGATATCAGTGAACTACAGGAGGATTTAGACAAACTCAATTCCTGGTCAGAAAAATGGCAGATGCAGTTCAATGTAGATAAATGCAAAGTTCTAAAGCTCGGAAGTGTCCATAACCCAAGCACTTATAAGTTAAATAACGTAGAACTTAGCCATACAGATTGCGATAAGGACTTGGGGGTGATGGTAAGCAGCAACCTTAAACCAAGACAGCAATGCCTAAGCGTACGTAATAAGGCAAATAGATTACTGGGATTTATATCAAGAAGTGTTAGCAACAGAAGTCCAGAGGTTATACTACAGCTTTATACATCATTAGTAAGGCCTCACCTAGATTACGCAGCTCAGTTCTGGTCTCCATTTTACAGAATGAACATAAATTCGTTAGAAAACATTCAGCGTAGAATGACTAAATTAATACATAGCATTAGAAATCTTCCTTACGAAGAAAGATTGAAGACCCTTAAATTACATTCACTTGTAAGACGTAGAATGAGGGGAGACATGATCGAGGTATACAAGTGGAAAATGGGTATTAACAAAGGGGATATAAATAAGGTCTTGAGAGTATCTCTCCAAGAGAGAACCCGCAATAATGGATTCAAGTTAGATAAGTTTAGATTTAGAAAGGATATAGGAAAGTATTGGTTTGGAAATAGGGTAGTTGATGAGTGGAACAGTCTGCCTAGTAGGGTTATTGAAGCAAGGACCTTGGGTAGTTTTAAATTTAGGTTGGATAAATTCATGAGTGAAAGGGGTTGGATTTGAGTGGAAATTGCACATGAGTAAATAAAATTATCAAAGCTTATTTCTTGGGTAGCATTGAAAATTAAGGTTGAACAAATATTCTATTAGTGGGATGGAATGTAAAGGACTTGCCTAGTATGGGCCAACAGGCCTGCTGCAGTGTTCCTCCTTTCTTATGTTCTTATGTTAACTGCTTACAATGAAACATGATTATATTATATTCCTCTCAACCATGGACTTACTTGATACAACCTTCTCAGCATTTTGAAAATCAATTGGATGGTTAAAATCTCTCACATGAATAAATAGAGCATTAGAATCTTGTCCAGTTCTAATGCTATATTTATGTTGTTTCAATCTTAGTTCAAGACTTTTACCTGTTTGACCATAATAAACTTTATCGCATATTTTACAGGGAATCTTATAGACACATCCGTCAGCATTTTGGGGGAATGTTTTATCAAAAGTCTTTTACTGTATCAAGATTTTTAAATACAACTTTGATATTAAAATTCTTAAGAAAGGAAGGCATATCAACCAAGTTTTCATGGTAAGGGAGAACCAACATATTTTTGGTTGAATAAGGTTGGTTGTCCCTTTTGGGATTGTAAAAAGTATTCCTAGCTATTTTAAAAGATTTATCAATTATGTTTCTTTGGTATTTTAAATCATTAGCTATTTCATAAATTTTATTTCATAAATTTTTTAAAAGACTGTTTGAATGAACAAGTTTTGCCTAAATCTCTTTTACCAAATAGACTCCTTGACATGAGAGAGAGTCCTTTTGATGATTTTATGAGAATTATTCTTCAGAAACATATTGAAATTACTAAAATACAGGAGAAAAAAGCATTCAAAATATTGAGAAACAAAAAATACTCCTTTTATCAAGCTATTCCATCAGAATGGCAACATAGTATGTTGGATCATTGCTATAATAAACTCAGAAGAATTTGTAATAATCTCAAAAACAAACTACAAAGAAAATTAGATAATTTAATTGAAAATAGTGATTGGACAAAGCACGCTAATAACAATTTTGTAATTAACTTATCAGATGAAATATTAGATAAAAATACAGCTGCTGCTCTTGGTTTCGGTTTAAGTTTTGCAACTTCAAAAAAACTTAATAATGTTGAAATTGCAAAAGCCTTTTGTAATTTAGAAAAATCCTCTGATTTATCCACTGATGAAATTAATATTAGTAAGGGGATGGTATATAGCTCAATGTTAAAACAAAATATTCCCAATTGCCCTCAAAGATTTTTTAAGTCTTATGATTCACTTTTGAATAATAAAAATTTGCGTCTTACTAAAGCAGATAAAATAAATGCAATTGTAATTATGAAAGAAACCGATTACCAAGATAAAATGAATAACCTCCTAAATGATTTTGAAACCTATTCTAAACTTAGAAAGAATCCCTTAGAAACTGTTACCAGCAATTTCAATAAAACAATAAAACATCTATTGAAGGGCAAAGATGAATTAATTAAAAAATTTACTTCCACTAATCCATCTTTACCTTATATGTATGGATTAATAAAAACACACAAACCTGGTAATCCTGTTAGATCAATTATTAGCTCTATAGGTTCAGTTTCTTATAAACTTTCTAAATGGCTTGTTGATATTTTGAGCCCAATTGTTGGAAAAATTTCTAATTTTAATGTTAAAAACAACTTAGATTTAGTTGATAAATTAAGCACCTTGACTGATTTAAATTATTTCAATATGGTTAGTTTTGATGTTACCTCCTTGTTTACAAAAGTTCCAGTTGATGATTTACTAAGTTTCTTATCTGAAGAACTGGTTAATTATGATTTACCATTGCCAGTTCCTACTATCATTAAACTTATTAAACTTTGTATTGTTGATGCAAAATTTGTATTTAATGATGAGTTTTACACTCAGAAGTTTGGTATGGCAATGGGAAATCATCTTTCACCTGTTCTTAGTAATTTATACATGGAATTTTTCGAAACAAGATTGCTTAACACAATCCTTCCCAATAGAGCTAAGTGGTATAGATATGTTGATGATATTTTGTGCCTTATGCCTAAGAATGTAGACATAAACCATTTCCTTGTTAAATTAAATAGCTTAGCTCATTCTATAAATTTTACTGTTGAATTCGAAGTAAATAACTCATTGCCCTTCCTAGATGTGTTTATTATTAAGGGTAACATTGATTTTAAATTCAAAATTTACAGAAAACCTACAAATAATTGTTCCTATGTACACTATTACTCTTCACATCAAGATAGAGTTAAAGTGTCGGTTTTTCTTCAATGTTTTTGAGAGCTTTACGTATTTGTAGTCCAGAGTTCATAGATGAAGAAATCTCTAAAATTTATGAAATAGCTAATGATTTAAAATACCCAAGAAACATAATTGATAAATCTTTTAAAATAGCTAGGAATACTTTTTACAATCCAAAAAGGGACAACCAACCTTATTCAACCAAAAATATGTTGGTTCTCCCTTACCATGAAAACTTGGTTGATATGCCTTCCTTTCTTAAGAATTTTAATATCAAAGTTGTATTTAAAAATCTTGATACAGTAAAAAGACTTTTGATAAAACATTCCCCCCAAAATGTTGACGGATGTGTCTATAAGATTCCCTGTAAAATATGCGATAAAGTTTATTATGGTCAAATTGGTAAAAGTCTTGAACTAAGATTAAAACAACATAAATATAGCATTAGAACTGGACAAGATTCTAATGCTCTATTTATTCATGTGAGAGATTTTAACCATCCAATTGATTTTCAAAATGCTGAGAAGGTTGTATCAAGCAAGTCCATGGTTGAGAGGAATATAATAGAATCATGTTTCATTAAAAGCAGTTTTGAAAATAATATGAATATTTCTTTTGGTTTATATAAATTGGATACATTTATAATTAATAAAATTTGGGAAGAATTTAATGATAAATTGGACTAATCTTAATTCTTGGGAAGAGTTTCAGGTCCTTTCTTTCTTATGTACGGTTTGTATTTCTAACGGCTGCACCACGGCTGTTCAGGTGATCACCAACCTCTGCCCATGTGATCCTTCGATTAGCCAATCATAGGCCTGCCTTTTGAACGCCCCAGTGCCGTGCGGGCCTGGCAGCCAGTTCCTTTCGGGTAGGCATAGCAGGCGGACACAGGCATAGGCTCTCAGCTCCCATATATCCAACGCCTCATTAAACGCTACCAAACCAAGCTCATCGTCTGTTAATATTACCAAATCTATGCAAAGAACCCCACAACACACACACACATATATATATATATATATATATATATATATATAGTATATATATATATATATATATATATATATATATATATATATATATATATATATATATATAATATATATATATATATATATATATATATATATATATATATATATATATATATATATATATATATATATATATATATATATATATATATATCGTGCCGATTAGGTAAAACTTGCGATTTTGGCTTAAATAGCAACGCTCACCTTGCCATATAAGACAAGTGAAAATTTGTGTATGCAATAATTTCGCCAAAATCATTCTGAACATAACGAAAAAATATATTTCATTGTGTTTGTTTATTATTAAATTAATGTTAACGTATCTAAAATATATTTAGTTGGGTTAGGCTAAATTAAATTGCTCTTGTTGTAATAAGGTTAGGTAGGTTTTCAAATTTTCTCTTGGTACAAAATTATAAATTCTTACATTAACATAAATGAAAAAATATATCTTTAAACGTATAGAGAAAATTTTAGAAAGGACTTAATTTTAGATGAGTTCTTGTAATTGACAGTTTTACCTAATCGGCACGACATATATATATATATATATATATATATATATATATATATATATATATATATATATATATATATATATATATATATATATATATATATATATATATATATATATTCGTGCCGATTAGGTAAAACTTGCGATTTTGGCTTAAATAGCAACGCTCACCTTGCCATATAAGACAAGTGAAAATTTGTGTATGCAATAATTTCGCCAAAATCATTCTGAACATAACGAAAAAAATATATTTCATTGTGTTTGTTTATTATTAAATTAATGTTAACGTATCTAAAATATATTTAGTTGGGTTAGGCTAAATTAAATTGCGCTTGTTGTAATAAGGTTAGGTAGGTTTTCAAAGTTTCTCTTTGTACAAAATTATAAATTCTTACATTAACATAAATGAAAAAATATATCTTTAAACGTATAAGAGAAAATTTTAGAAAGGACTTAATTTTAGATGAGTTCTTGCTAATTGACCAGTTTTACCTAATCGGCACGACATATATATATATATATATATATATATATATATATATATATATATATATATATATATATATATGCAAAATTGCAGACAGGCGATCTTAACAATGCATATGTGTCATGCCAAATAGGTAGGTAAAACTTTAAATTTTGGCTTATATAGCAATGCTCTTGCTGAATAAGGCCAGCGAAAATTTGTGTATGCAATTATTTCGCAAAAATCTGTATGACTCAGTCAACAGTGTTTACGTCTTCACTCAGTCATCATGGTCTACTCTGTCACTCTCTCACAGGCATGGCCTTGTGTGCCTGGGCAACTTAAACACACTGCCTGTGTACCAAGAATCCAATAAAACTACACATTTCCTCCGAAACCTTATTATTGATCCCTTGTTTGCACAGGATATAAATCAATTGTAATATTGGTGAAAGTGGTGGTTGCAACAAGTGTGTTGCCCGGAGGAGGGAAGGAAGCTGAAGATGTTGTCTCCACTTCATCGCCACATACAAGAAGCATCCGTCTCTCTACGAGTTTTCCTGAAGTCGTGTCTGCAAGTTTCATCATTCAGACACAGGATCAGTATGATCCATGCCAAAAATTTGCTGAATTTTCCTTGAGAAATCTGCGTGGCATCACCTGGACCTTCACAGCGTCCCACGCTGTTCTTCAGTCATGTGTTCAGCATCACCTCTATGTTTCTGCTATTACTGTTGTTCACGGCTATTTCAGCAAGTCAGAGGTGAGTTTGTGTGGTGCTCTGCGTCCAGTGTGGTTGATTCTCCATGTGGGTATGTGTGGTGAGGAGGAAGCGGCCGGATCCTCCCTCCCACGCTCATCTCACACCACCATACACCACCCACGCTCATCTCACACCACCCACGCTCATCTCACACCACCCACGCTCATCTCACACCACCCACGCTCATCTCACACCACCATACACCACCCACGCTCATCTCACACCACCCACGCTCATCTCACACCACCCACGCTCATCTCACACCACCATACACCACCCACGCTCATCTCACACCACCATACACCACCCACGCTCATCTCACACCACTCACGCTCATCTCACACCACTCACGCTCATCTCACACCACTCACGCTCATCTCACACCACAATACACCACCCACGCTCATCTCACACCACTCACGCTCATCTCACACCACCCACGCTCATCTCACACCACCCACGCTCATCTCACACCACCCACGCTCATCTCACACCACCCACGCTCATCACACACCACCCACGCTCATCTCACACCACCCACGCTCATCTCACACCACCCACGCTCATCTCACACCACCCACGCTCATCTCACACCACCCACGCTCATCTCACACCACCCACGCTCATCTCACACCACTCACGCTCATCTCACACCACAATACACCACCCACGCTCATCTCACACCACCATACACCACTACACTCACACATTCTCTGCTGTTTTTCTATGAATTCAGTGTGAATTCTTTGCCAGAGCTGTGTATCCGAGTGCCCGAGGTCACTCGAAGCCACGTGGATCAAGAAACCACGTGTGGATAGGGTCACGTGGATCTACAAGCCATGTGAAGTGAGCCATGTGAGTTACCAAGCCAGATGTCCAAAGCCACATGCTGTTGTCTGCTGCCTGACGTCACCTCGCGATGTCTGCCCAATGTCACCCCGGACGTTTGCCTGACGTCACCTCGCGACATCTGCCTGACTTCACCTCGCAACATCTGCTCTACATCACCTCACATCACTCCAGGAAGTTGCCTGATGTCACCTTGCAATGTCACCATGCTGCCTGACGTCACCCTGGACGATTGCCATGAAGTCATGCGATATCACCGAATGCTATCACCTTGCGACGTCTGCCCGACATATTCCACATGACGTTACCCACGACGTCACCCTGGACGTCTGCCCTGACGTCACCTCATGACGTCACCCAAGACGTAACTTCACAATGTCACCCCACGACATCCCTCACGACGTCACACCTTTCATCACCACATGATGTCACATTGACAGTGTTATAGTTTCACGGTGAGCAATTTGTATTCAGAATTGTCAAGAAGGATTTAGAGAAGATATATGTCAGTGTTAATTCCTCTCAGTCAGTGTTCCTTACTAGTGCTCTCATATGTTTGTGAATGCCTTAGTGTCGATTTTCGCACAGAAAAGCATCTTTTGCTAGTGCAAGCCATGTTGTAACCGCATATGACGTGTGGGTGTGTAGTTTTCCGTGTGTCCCGATGTATGGTCTGAGCCCAGATGTGAGTATAGACCACAGTGTGGTCTTTGCCCAGACCATTGGTAACACCCTCGTGTTACAGTCACCGCATTGTGACCGTTTGACAACTGACACTAGTCAGTTCAGGCATCAGGTTATGAGCATCTGAGCCCCATGTACAGAAAGCTGTTATGCTCACCATTCGTAAACACCTTGCCTGAGTTGTACCTGCTATGATTACCCGTTGAGACTCGTTTCACTCACCTCCTGACTGTCAGAGTGCAGTTATATGTAGAAAATTAGTCTGAGGATACTTAGACTAACCACTGCTATGACTGCAACTGCCGAGAAAATGACATCGTCAAGCTGAAGTAGCCCTGTCGGCAGGCAGCTGTCTGACTCGTCACAGCTTCAGTGAGCAGCCTGCACAAGTATGATGTCGCTTTGACTGCTAGCCCACTCACTCCAGTTACAGTGTATGCTGCTATGACTCACTCCACTCTCGCTGGCAGTGACAGCCCCAGTGACAGTACCAGTCAAGAAATGTCCTCCTGAGTCACTTGCCAGAAGTCCTGCCCAGTTGCCGAGTACTGACGACGCCTCACTCAAGGGAACCTGCAGGTTGTGCCCCAGGTTGAGTGAACCCTGCAGCGACTACTATGATGACTGCTTCACCATTCCAGATGAGACCAAACTGTGTTATGTCATAGCTCAGCCACAGCAATGTCTCCTGTGATACAGTATCTGTCCAGACGCAGGAAGGCATGCAGTGATGCCTCCGAGGCTCACTGCCTTAGATCACGATATTTAGCACATCCCCACCCCTATTTTCTTCCCTCCCTATAGGAAGTTTTTTTTGCCCATATCAACATGTATATATATGTTTTTATTCTGTGTTCTGTGCCCTGTTCCTGAGAGAGAAAGACAGTTTTTTTCAGTCAATCATTGTTGAGGATGACCATGGGTAGGTATCCGAGTGATGTATGCCCAATTAGGTTCATATTTTGTGGCACTATGGTGCTGACACCTAGTGGCATAGGTGTGCCAAGCTCAGCCCACACCACGCTTACCCTGCCTCACTCTGGCAGCCGACTTCACTCAGTCAACAAAGTCCACTCTGTCACTCTCTCAGGGGCATGGCCCTCCAGGCCTGGGCAACTTAAAGACACTGCCTGTATACCAAGAACCTAATAAAACTACACGTTGCCTCTGAAACCTTATTATTGATCCCCGGCTTGCAAAGGATACAAATCAATTGTAATAAATCATTCTGAACCTAACCAAAAAAAAATATGTTTCATTATGTTTATTTATTATTAAATTATTGTAAACTTATCTAAAATATATTTAGTTGGATGAGGCTAAATTAAATGGTGCTTGTTATAATAATGTTAGATAAGTTTCCTAAGGTACTTTTGGTACAAAATTATTAATTTTTACATTAACATAAAAGAACAATTATATATATATATATATATATATATATATATATATATATATATATATATATATATATATATATATATATATATATATATATATATATATGTATATATATATTCTTCCTCCGTAAGCCATGCGTGTCGTAAGAGGCAACTAAAATGCTGGGAGCAAGGGGCTAGTAACCCCTTCTCTGCCTCGGTGGGAAGCGGCCGACGTGTTGAAAAAAAGAAAGATAGATATATATATATATATATATATATATATATATATATATATATATATATATATATATATATATATATATATATTTATATATATATATATATATATATATATATATATTATATATATATATATATATATATATATATATATATATATATATATATATATATTTATATATATATATATATATATATATATATATATATATATATATATATATATATATATATATATATAATATATATATATATATATATATATATATATATTTATATATATATATATATATATATATATATATATATATATATATATTATTAGGTTAGTAGACAGCAACCACCCAGGGAGGTACTACCGTCCTACCAGGTGACTGTGAAACAGAAACCTGAAACTGTTTTACATGATTGTAGGATTGTTGGTGTCTTTTTTCTGATTAACACGCTGGATAACAGGTATAAGTTGCTACTTCTACTTACACTTAGGTCACACTACAGAGGCATGCACATGCATATATGTACATACACACATCTAGGTTTTTCTTTTTCTTAATAGTTCTTGTTCTTTATTTCCTCTATTGTCCATGGGGAAGTGATAAAGAATCTTTCCACCGTAAGCCATGCGTGTCATATGAGGCGACTAAAATGCCGGGAGCAATGGGCTAGTAACCCCTTCTCCTGTATACATTTACTAAAAAAGAGAAGAAAAACCTTATAAAATTGGGATGCTTGAATGATTGCTGATGTTATGAATGAAAAGAAGTTGGATGTCCTGGCCCTAAGTAAAACAAAGCTGAAGGGGGTAGGCGAGTTTCAGTGGGGAGAAATAAATGGTATTAAGTCAGGAGTATCTGAGAGAGTTAGAGCTAAGGAAGGGGTAGTAATAATGTTGAAGGATCAGTTTTGGAAGGAGAAGACGGAATATAAATGTGTAAATTCAAGGATTATGTGGATTAAAATAAGGGTCAGATGCGAAAAATGGGTCATAATAAGTGTGTATGCACCTGGAGAAGAGAGGAGTGTAGAGGAGAGAGAGAGATTTTGGGAGATGTTAAGCAAATGTATAGGAACCTTTGAACCAAGTGAGAGAGTAATTGTGGTAGGAGACCTAAATGCTAAAGTAGGAGAAACATTTAGAGAGGGTGTGGTAGGTAAGTTTGGGGTGTCAGGTGTAAATGATAATGGGAGCCCTTTGATTGAACTTTGTGTAGAAAGGGGTTTAGTTATAGGTAATACATATTTTAAAAAAAGAGGATAAATAAGTATACAAGATATGATGTAGGGCGTAATGACAGTAGTTTGTTGGACTACGTATTGGTAGATAAAAGACTGTTGAGTAGACTTCAGGATGTACATGTTTATAGAGGGGCCACATATATATCAGATCACTTTTTAGTTGTAGCTACAGTGGGAGTAAAAGGTAGATGAAATACAAGGAAAATAGAAGCAGAAAGTAAGAGAGAGGTGAAGGTTTATAAACTAAAAGAGGAGGCACTTAGGGTAAGATAGATGGGCTAGTGAGATTGTAGGCAATGAGGTCGATGATGTATGGGGTAGGTTTAAGAATGTAGTGTTAGAGTGTTCAGCAGAAGTTTGTAGTTACAGGAAAGTGGGTGCAGGAGGGAAAAAGAGTGATTGGTGGAATGATGATGTAAAGAGAGTAGTAAGGGAGAAAAAGTTAGCATATGAGAGGTTTTTACAAAGTAGAAGTGAATCAAGGAGGGAAGAGTATATGGAGAGAAAAAGAGAGTGGTGAAGCAATATAAAAAGAGAGCAAATGAGAGAGTGGGTGAGATGTTATCAAGAAATTTTGTTGAAAATAAGAAAAAGTTTTGGAGCGAGATTAATAACTTGAGGAAGCCTAGGGAACGAATGGATTTGACAGTTAAAAATAGGAGAGGAGAGTTATTAAATGGAGAGTTAGAGGTATTGGAATGGTGGAGGGAATATTTTGAGGAGTTGTTAAATGTTGATGAAGACAGGGAAGCTGTGATTTCGTGTATAGGGCAAGGAGGAATAACATCTTGTAGGAGTGAGGAAGAGCCAGTTGTGAGTGTAGGGGGAGTTTGTGAGGTAGTGGGTAGAATGAAAGGGGGTAAGGCAGCTGGGATTGATGGAATAAAGATAGAAATGTTAAAAGCAGGTGGGGATACAGTTTTGGAGTGGTTGGTGCTATTATTTAATAAATGTATGGAAGAGGGTAAAGTATCTAGGGATTGGCAAAGAGCGTGCATATTTCCTTTGTATAAAGGCAAAGGGGACAAAAGAGAGTGCAAAAATTAAGGGGAATAAGTCTGTTGAGTATACCTGGTAAAGTGTATGGTAGAGTTATTATTGAAAGAATTAAGAGCAAGACGAAGAGTAGGATAGCAGATGAACAAGGGGGCTTTAAGAAAGGTAGGGGGTGTGTTTACAGTGAAACATATAGATGAACAGTATTTTGATAAGGTTAAAGAGGTTTTTGTGGCATTTATGGATTTGGAAAAGGCATATGACAGGGTGGATAGGGGGGGCAATGTGGCAGATGTTGCAGCTGTATGGAATAGGAGGTAGGTTACTGAAAGCAGTGAAGAGTTTTTATGAGGATAATGAGGCTCAGGTTAGTGTGTGTAGGAGAGAGGGAGATTATTTCCCAGTAAAAGTAAGCCTTAGACAATTATGTGTGATGTCACCATGGCTGTTCAATATATTTATAGATGGGGTTGTAAGAGAAGTGAATGCTAGGGTCTTGGCAAGAGGTGTGGGGTTAAAAGATAAAGAATCAAATACAAAGTGGGAGTTGTCACAGTTGCTTTTTGCTAATGACACTGTGTTTTTGTGAGAGGTTGGTGGATGAATTTGGTAGGGTATGTAAAAGAAGAAAATTGAAAGTGAATACAGGAAAGAGTAAGGTGATGATGATAACAAAAAGATTAGATGACGAAAGATTGGATATCAGATTGGAGGGAGAGAGTATGGAGGAGGTGAATATATTCAGATATTTAGGAGTGGACGTGTCAGCAGATGGGTCTATGAAGGATGAGGTGACTCATAGAATTGATGAGGGGAAAAGGGTGAGTGGTACACTTCGGAGTCTGTGGAGACAAATAACTTTGTCTGTGGAAGTAAAGAGGAAAATATATGAGAGTATAGTTATACCAACAATCTTATATGGGTGTGAAGCATGGTTGATGCATGTTGAAACGAGGAGAAGGCTGGAGGCAGTGGAGATGCCATGGCTGAGAATTCGTAGTTTGGAAATTAGGAGGAGGTGCGGGATTACCAAAACTATTATCGAGAGGGCTGAGGAGGGGTTGTTGAGGTAGTTCGGACATGTAGAGAAAATGGAACGAAACAGAATGACTTCGAAAGTGTATAAATCTGTAGTGGAGGGAAGGAGGGGAAGGGGTCAGCCTAGGAAAGGTTGGAGGGAGGGGGTAAAGGGTTTTGTGTGCGAGGGACTTGGATTTCCAGCAAGCATGCATGAGCGTATTTGATAGGAGTGAATGGAGACAAATGGTTTTTAATACTTGACTTGCTGTTGGAGTGTGAGCAAAGTAATATTTATGAAGGGATTCAGGGAAACCGGCAGGCCGGACTTGAGTCCTGGAGATGGGAAGTACAGTGTCTGCACTCTGAAGGAGGGGTGTTAATGTTGCAGTTTTATAACTGTAGTGTAAAGCACCCCTCTGGCAAGACAGTGATGGAGTAAATGATGATGAAAGATTTTCTTTTTCGGGTCACCCTGCCTTGGTGGGAATCGGCCGATGTGATAATAAATAAAATATATATATATATATATATATATCAGTCCACAGTGGTATTTGAACCTGCACACTCTGCATCAAAGTACGCAGTACTTTATCCACACAGCCTTTTCCAAGTATGGTCATCTAGCCGAAGCTAGATGGTCATTCCCATACCCCGGAACACCAGGCTTGTACAAAGTCATTTACTCATATCTTGCCACATGCAGTGAACTTCGAAAGTTATTTCGAAGTTCACTGCATGTGGCAGGACTAGATTTAATAACTTAGCATAAGCCTGGTGTTCCGGGGTATAGGAGTGACTGTCTAGGCGCCCATACTTATCTGGGGTCCGGTTATGTGGCATACAAAAAAAAAAAATATGCAGTGAATAACTAAACATGAAAACCTGAGAGCCTTCTAGTGCTTACAGATACATCTTCAGAGGAGCAGGAAGGAGACACAAAAGAGGTGATATTGTGGGTAAATTTTCATGTAGAACAAAAACATAAGCTATGTATCAATAATGAGGATACTTAGCTTTGTTGCTGATTCAGCGTAGCCGCAGCTGCAGCCGGTGGACTCCTCCGACGTGAAACAGTTGTTCTACAACCTTGGAGTTGATAAGAAATAAGGATAAGTATATGATTGCCCCAAATGACCATATGGCAATATACATTCAGTAACTGAATACTGAACAGCGCCTGATTTACTTACTTTTTTGGGATCGATGGCCCGCCCATTACGGATTAATATGGTAAAGACCAATAAGCCATGATGTAGCTGACTAGCTGTGCAGCTGACTGAAACTAGTGACATAACTTACTGGACTTACCCAGGTATTGTATCGGACCCGTAAGTTCCCTGGCTTGCAGCAGGGATGCAACCAGTTATCCACTGTCTTGATTGATGAATCTGTGTTCTACGGTGCACTGTTTGTTTGACGAATGTTTGCAACACTGCACACCACACTGTCTTTCAATCTTGTCCTTTTCACAGTAATGTCATTACAAGAAGCAGAGCACACTTCTCTGTAATCTTTCTACTGTGATTGGTAAGATTGTTCATAGGTTCGAGAACTCACTGTTATAGTTCCTTTGTTAAGGTCAATGCACGCTTAACACGCTTCTCACACCGTTTCTGCATGCAATCTGCCCTGCGGCGCCTCTCGCTGCCTTCCCTTGCCCTTCAATACAAAAGATCTGCTGATTCCAGCAGTTTTCCCTACCTTGCCAAACTTCAGCAGAAAGCAATACAAGATGCTTGATATCTTCTTGTCTTGGCATAGAGGACAGTTTATGCTAACCTCAAATTGAAAATAGTGGGTGCAGGGTTTTCCTTACCTTTCCTGCTACGGTAAGAGATTAATTTCCTCTCATTAACCCACCCTAGATGCAATACTGGTCAGCCGTGACGTGTCTTACTTGGCGCCCGGGTACAAACATGTGTTACAAATTAAACTGTTGATCAGAAGCTAGATGACGTCTGCCCTTCCTGAGAGGGTCGTCCCTCAGGGCTGAAAGGGGCTGAAGGGTGGCCGATATCCCCCTTACTGGAGAAAATTTCTCCACAGATACATTGAAACCTTTGACACTAGGTATTTACTGACCGGGAGACGAAATACACCCAGACTACCAACTCTAGGCGTATATACAATTAGAGCCATTCACCTGTCGATGCATATATACTGCATGCAGTAAAGTGGGACTTGTTCAGTGGCTACTTAGTCTCTGAGCAATAAAGTTAGTTGGCTAATGGGGTTTAAAGCCTATCGACTGCACTAGGCTCCATGGTTACGATTTCATTATGAGACAACAAAAAAAATACTTAAATCCCTAAAATAAGGATTAAGGTAAACTCTCAGTATATATACACTGAGAGAAATACATCGCTCAGGGTATATATTCTCAGCATTCCTCTCGTAGTCGAGACACAATTCTTCTTTGCCAGTCAACTAAAAAACTTACGTAAATTGTTAGAGCCAAACAAGCTTCAGAAATTTGTCCAGTACTAAGCTTGCACTTCTCTCTCTCTCTCTCTCTCTCTCTCTCTCTCTCTCTTCTCTCTCTCTCTCTCTCTTTACATATACAATTTATCTTTTGGTATATTATTTATAAAATAAAAATAATCAGTGTGCTTAAATTAGATATTACAATCCTAATCACATTAGATTCTTATATAACAAACACCTCTGACTAAAATCAAATGTGCTGAGCGTGTATTGCATATATTAGGGATTAAATATTTTTTACCGTGAGTTGAACTGGTCACATGCAGCCTAAATGACCCCGCAAGCCGTCGCTAGGCTTTACAACACTAGGCTTTACAACACTAGGCTTTGCAACACTAGGCTTTACAACACTAGGCTTTGCAACACTAGGCTTTACAACACTAGGCTTTGCAACACTAGGCTTTACAACACTAGGCTTTGCAACACTAGGTTTTACAACACTAGGCTTTACAACACTAGGCTTTGCAACACTAGGCTTTACAACACTAGGCTTTACAACACTAGGCTTTGCAACACTAGGCTTTACAACACTAGGCTTTGCAACACTAGGCTTTACAACACTAGGCTTTGCAACACTAGGCTTTACAACACTAGGCTTTACAACACTAGGCTTTGCAACACTAGGCTTTACAACACTAGGCTTTGCAACACTAGGCTTTACAACACTAGGTATTACAACACTAGGCTTTGCAACACTAGGCTTTACAACACTACACAACGTAAACTAAGAAAAAGAGTTTAATAATAACAATCTTTATTTCTACAAGTACATGTACAAGGTATACAGTCCTAGCTGACATCAATGACATACTACTATATAGAAAGCCTCTTGTTATGCAGAGCATTTCGGGTAAATTAGGTTAATTTTGTTCCCAGGATGCGACCAACGCAAGTCGACTAACACCCAGGTACCTGATTTACTGATAGGTGAACATGGACGGCAGGTGTCTTAAGGAAACACGTCCTAATGTTTCCACCCGTACCGGGGGATCGACCCCCGGACCTCAGTGTGTGAGTTGAGTGCGCTAGCCTTTGAGCTACGGGACTGAACCATGGGTAACTCATATTAAAAGTTCAGAAGTTCACATACTCTCACAGAGTGAAATTTAGGGTGAAAGGGGAGGATGAATGTAGGGTGAGAGGGAGGAGAATATAGTAAGGGGAAAAGGAGGAGCATAGAGTGAGAGAGAGAGAGAGAGAGAGAGAGAGAGAGAGAGAGAGAGAGAGAGAGAGAGAGAGAGAGAGAGAGAGAGAGAGAGAGAGAGAGAGAGAGAGAGAGAGAGAGAGAGAGAGAGAGAGAGAGAGAGAGAGAGAGAGAGAAGGGAGTGAAATTGGAGTGGGGCAGTCGAACAGTTGATAGATGAGTGAATGTGAGAGGCGCCTAGCGAGTGGGAAAGTGTGGGCCAACCCACGATTCCTCTCTCCAACAGGACAAGTCCATTACTGCTGTACGTGGCTGGCTTCTTGATGATCTTTAACAACTCTCCTTCCTTCCTCCTCCCGCCACGAGACGCGCCCCGATGCTAGTTAAGGCCACTTAAGGAATTGGAGCTATCCTCCACTTCCTCGGATCTACCATTCTTAGTGCTCTGTAGGACTCTTCCCCATTAATATAATAAAGATAATAATAATAATAATAATAATAATAATAATAATAATAATAATAATAATAATAATAATAATAATATCTACATGTTGCATCCTAAATTAACTATATGAAAAAAATATATCTTTAAACTTATAAGAGAAAATTTTAGAAAGGACTTAAGTTTAAATGAGTTCTTGCTAACTGACCAATTTTACCTATTCGGCACGACAAATATATATATATATATATATATATATATATATATATATATATATATATATATATATATATATATATATATATATATAACGTAATTGGCAAGGCTTTTCATTTGGTCAAAATAGAAGGCGAAACAACATGGAAAAATGCACTAGTCTACGTAACTGTAACCAAGAATCCAAGTTTTATAATGCCTGTATCTGAGGGTCTTCTGGGTCTCCTCGAAGTTGGCGACACTACTTCCTTGAGCTTCAGTGTATGGGACGTCAGTGTCCCCATACTATGTGTTGACGGTCTGTCCAGGGTAGCACGGTGATTCTATCTGGACGCTTCTGGCGTCCACCTGCCACTAGGGTTGCCTAGCTGTCATGTCCCCTATAGAGCTGTGGCGATACTTGGCATGAAGATACTGATGTCTGTGTCTTGCATTCTATCCCTCTGATGTACACATAATGAGGTTATGAAACGAAAATGGTCTGCGAGTGCACTGCCGGATACATGTGTTCTGTGAAGAGGAGGGTAGCTGGACTAAGTACACCAGTGCGAAAAGCCTGAAGACCGAGGTGATTGCCCAGTTAGGAAATAAGAAATATCTCCTTCAGTAAACTTGGGATCTTAAAATTCAAAAAAAACCTTAAGCGATCATTCCAGACAACTAAACCCATCTCCCCTCTCAACCCCTCTCCTCCATAAACGGAAGCTGTATGAAATCCCTACCGAATAATCGAAGTAAATACCGCTTAAATTACATCCCTAACATTCACCACGGCTTCATTATATCGGAAACATTACATGGTGCCTACGGGAGAGAACTCGGAATTTAGAAATGCGAGTCCTAACTCACGTGGGCAAAGGGTCGATTCGAAATACATTTGTGGTGGGCTTTACGTCTGTAGTGAAGTTGTGGAGTTTTGTGGTTTCCCCAGAGTTGGTAAATATTGGTCGGTAGCGGTGGCTGGTGGGGAGGAAGGGGAGCAGATTAATAGACTCACTAATAGGA
Organism: Cherax destructor; assembly: GCA_009830355.1. Classification (NCBI taxonomy): domain Eukaryota; kingdom Metazoa; phylum Arthropoda; class Malacostraca; order Decapoda; family Parastacidae; genus Cherax; species Cherax destructor. The sequence continues at coordinate 84,604 of WNWK01006301.1, forward strand.
TTTTCTCGTCCTAGGGTCCGATCCCCTACATGAGGTGATTATAGAGCTCGTTCATAGATAGATCTGTGCGTGAGGTGGTTACATGACATGCCCAAGGACTGTATACACCCAGGGGTGCAGCAGCAGTGGCAGAAGCGGCAGCAGCAGCAGCAACAACAGTAGCGACAGCACCAGCACCAGCAGCACCAGCAGCAGCGACAACAGCAGCAGCACCAGCGGCTCAACAGCAGCAGTGGCGCAGCAGCAAGTGCCTACCTCCTTCAGGGAGCGGGTGTGGGAGCTGCCACCTATGGTTGTAGGTCCTACGGGTGAGTAAGGAACCTACCCCGCAGGCGATCACTGTCATCGTTGCTACGATACAGCAGCTCCTGAGAGTCACCAGGAATCCATAACGTACTGAATAGGAAAGTTACAGAATTAAGTGAAAAAAATCAAGAAACAGGAAAGAAAAGTAATGATAATGACAGTGAAAGTGGAATGCATAACACCCGTGGAGAAGTAGACAGTGCTAAAAAAAAAAATAAAAGATACCCGAATTGATGAAGATAGTGATGAGAATGGGGGCAAAAATGAATGAGTTCATTGTTTATGGTGAGTCTAGTAGTGATGATGAGAGTGATGATGAGAAAATGACAGGCATTTGGAATATGAGAATGCCTGGAAAATTATCATTGCTAATAGTGCATAAAGTGAAAGATCCTGAGACATCTAACGCTAACAAAAATAAAGTAGTGAATATATACATGGGAATTTATAGGCTAATAAGGTGTATCAAAGAGTTTTGAGAAGAAAGTACGTTGCGCAGTGGCTAACTATTTTAGTACATTAGAAAATTATAGCGAAGATAAGGTACTCAGGTGGAATATTGCCTAAGAAAGCAGCGATATAGTGACCTTCATCACAAGGTTGTAACCGAGGACTTTGATACAGTTTGTTTGCAAGAAATTTTCACACCTGTTGGTAGACTCCCTCGTACAATACCTGGTAACAAATGTTACGACCCCTGGTAACAAATGTTACGACCCCTGGTAACAAATGTTACGACCCCTGGTAACAAATGTTACGACGTGTGTCATGTGTGTTAAGGAATCACTACTACATGTACATCATTTCTGTAAAACTTAATAAATATGCAGCCTAATGCCGTTTTATGACATTAGGCTACACACTGGCAACTCTGCACTAAATGCACTCATTGCTTATGCGCCTACCAGCCTCCTCCACCATACAGATCTACCATATTTAAATGCTAGACATAAAAACTTGGGTGACCTCACCACAAATCCCAATGGAAGAATTAATTTCGCTTTTAGAAACATATGATGATGGCCAAATTATTAGTATAAATCAGCCAACTCACATCTACGTGCACTTGATAGGTGCATAGACTTTAATCTGTCGTATACAAAGCATTAATCTGACATTGTTTATGATCTAATGCCTGACCATTCACATATAACACTAATAGCCCTTTTCAAGGCAGGTGAAATTACAAATCAAGAGAATGTACAGAGGACTTTCACTGCACGCATTAATTCAGTCAAGCACTTTAATTACTGGGAACGTTTGAAGTCCCTTGACCTGTACTCCCTGGAACGAAGGCGAGAAAGACGGATCATCTACACCTAGAATATCCTAGAAGAACTGGTTCCAAATCTGAACCCACAAATCACACCCTACGAAAGTAAAAGACGTGCAACATACCTTAATGAAAAGCAGCGGTGCCATGAGTAAACTGAGAAAAAAAAACAATAAGTATCCTGGACCCAGGACTGTTCAACAGCCCCCTATCATACATAAGGGGAATTACCAATAACCCCTGGCTGCCTTCAATAAGGAACTGGACAGTCAGTACCCGATCAACCGCGCAAAGGTTCGTACGTTGGACTGCATGCGAACTGCAGTAACAGCCTGTTTGATCAATCCCTCATCCACTGGGAGGCCTGGATGAGGATCGGACGGAAGGACCTCCAGGTAGATAACAGCTACCATTTACATAACCAAAAACTAAACCAAATGTTGGTAGATAATCAAAGGCAGTGACTCAATTTATTGAGTATATCTCCAACTGGCAAGTTTAATAACAATCTTGTAGCTACAATACATCTTTTTATTATTATTAAATTTAGAGTCAAGTAAAAAGAAAAACATGAAAAGTCAACATAAAGGACAGCATAAATATTATGATGCCCTCAAATTGGGAGAATCTAAATCAATAGCTAGACAAATTGGGAAAGGTTATAAGCGCCTCCGCGAATGCTCAAATTATTTCCAGCTTTTGGTGCTGTAAGGAGAAAAAATAACTGAGCTTAGGCAAAATGACTGAGAAAATTATGTTAGTGGACTCAATCAGTACACTCCTCTGAGCAAAGCATGGAAAAGTATCAATAAAATAATTGGAAAAAGAAGACAAGTTAAACAAACCATAGCACGGGTGGGGTTAGAACCCGCGATCAGAGAGTCTCAAAACTCCAGACCGTCGCGTTAGCCACTGGGCCAGCTGGCTTCAATAAGATTCATTCAATCGTATCATTACGATTTCGTGAGTCATGAAGACAAGTTGCTCACCCAAATCCAGTGCACAAAGAAATGAGTTAATCACGAATTGGACACAAGTTTCTAGTTATAACATGTCACTCCCACATATCAGGGAGAACTTAATAAGTTCAATGATAGATGTTATCTCGCCCAGCTTATGATAAGCAAACAGCATGATGAGTGTGATATTCTATATACCGAATATGTAGTAGATGCTGCCCTCATCAGGGACGAAGCCTCTGCCTCTCAATAGGATGGTATCACCTACGACATTATTAGATTACTAAGACGTGTCCCTGGTAACTCACATTTAGAACTATACAGTATGAGTTATGTTATGGGTCAGTTACCTTCCTCGTGCACTAATAGTGTTATTGTACTAGTTCCCAAACCCATTCAACATAATGTGTTTCTTCCCAGCTCGCTGATTGGCTGTTGGAAACGATGATACTTAACTGATTACTATACAGAATTAAGGAATACATGTCACCCATTATTGATGGATTTACACATGGCAAAGGTGTACCAAATTGTGTCGCATGGGGCGTAGGGTGTCGCATGGGGCGTAGGGTGTCGCATGGGGCGTAGGGTGTCGCATGAGGCGTAGGGCACAAATACACGACTCTTCTCAATATGAAAAATGCTTTCAATGTTGGAAACATAGAAGTCGTTTTGTGTGAACTAGTTAAAATGGACACTGTGGTCTACGTTTACAGTAGATACTTGGGTATTTCACTAACAGAGATGTCAATGATATAACATGCAAAGTGGGTTAATAGAGACAGGGCCATACACTGGAGCAAACATCCAGCCTTTCTGAGACACCTCCATGCAAACCTTACAGGATATGACAAAACACCTCATTGTTATTGATAAGACATGTGAAATCTTGAGGTTGTATCCACATTTTGCATCAACTAGATGAACAAACTGGCTTTAATGGTTGCAACCCAATTATCACCAATGTATTATTTTATTCTTTTTAGTGGTAATAAGATATCATTTTTTTTAAAGATTGTGTTTCTTACCGTACTGTGTACAACCACTATGTGAAGTAACTGTAAAATGCGAAAAGACTAGCATTTCTTTCTAGTGCAGTAAAAATCCTTAATGGGGACTGAAAAGACCCATTGTGACCTCTGTAATATTGTTTTTTTGTGTACCGTTCAGGCTGGAAAACTAACTAAAAACCCAGGGATGCTCCCTGAGGTCGATACTCAGCTCCTGGTCTCACCTCTTAGCTTTAAAGTTGGCCGGAAAATACGGGTTCATCGCCTCTTGCATGCCTACTCTTGAAACTGTGTATGCAATTTACCTTCGTCACCACATCCAGATCATTGCATTTGTTAACCTAGCATCCTTTGGCTTAACTTAGCTTTAACCTTCCTGTTGTGTCTTATCTCTACAGTGTTTCTTATTCCAGTCTGTCCCCGTCTGCTCTTGCGAATCCTCTTGAGTACCTCATACGTTTTGATTATATCTTTCCTGGTCCTTTCCTCTTCCAAAGTTGGAAGTGGGAAGGACAGGAGGAAGGAGCCTCTCCCAGCAGTTGAAGCCTCTCAGCTCTGGAACCAATCAGGTTATTTAGCTCTGGAGTAGTCTTCTCTGGTGTGGACTCTATGATGTTACAACTTATTCTAAAATACGCTTGACATACGTCGTATAAGTGACCTGAATAAGTCTTGTAGGTATCAGAAGGCCATTATAAGACCAAACTCACATGTTCTACTGGTATTATGCTGTTTATACGCACCACTGACGATATGTTCAGTACAATGACCATCAATTCTTTTTCTTACTCGATTTCATGTAATTTCTTCCTCCTACCTTATATTCTATACTCGACGAGTGTAAGAATTATAGGGAATAAACTTGTTGAGTATATCTGGTAATGTTTACAGAGGATCAAGTAGAATTTAGGAAGAGTTAAGGGATGTGTAGCCAACGTGTTTGCAGTGATGCATATAAGGAAAAATAATTTGTGTAAGATTAAGTGATGTGGCAGCTCAACTCCAGAGCTTTCAAGCTCTGGGACTGCTATGCATTCTATAAATGTCGAATTCTACCATATTATTACAACAATAATTTGAAAAGGATAATGAACTGTTTGTCGCATATATAGTTTCGGAAAAGGCATGTGATAAGGTGGATAGGGAAGCAATGTCGCAGATGTTACAGGGGTATGTAAATAGTAAAGGTTAGGGTATGTTGGAGAGAAGCGTGAGATCAGAAGAAAAATAATTAGATTCGAAATGGGAGTTGTTAGAGTTGCTCTTTACCAATGACGCAGTTCTTTTGGGGGATTCTGAAGAGTTGTTGCAGTGGTTGTTGATGAGTGAACATAGAAAAGAGCATGGTGGTGAGTATAACTAAAAAAAGGTTAAACAATGAAAAATTGGAGGGAGTATGGAGGAAGTGAATCTATTTAAATATTTGGGAGTCGATGTGCTGGCAGATGGATGTATGACAAGCGAGGTGAACCATATAATAGATTAAGGAAAAAAAATAGAGTGCGGAGTTTTCTCTGGTAAGAAATTTATGTGTGAGGCAAAAAAAAGAGGACAGCACTAGAGTAGTATGGTACCAACCATTATATATGTGTGTGAGGAGTGAGGCTGAAATGCTGCAGCGAGGAGGAGGCTGAAGGCAGTGGAGATAGTATGCCTGAGAGCAATGTGCTGTGTGAAAATAAAGAAAAGGATTCGGAGTGAGGAAATTAGAAGAGTGTGAAGGGTTACGAAAGGAATTATTCGTAGGGTAGAAAAGGGATTTGTAAGATGATTTGGGCATTAAGAGATGATAGAGATGAATAGGATAGGGTGGAAGACTGGAGGGAGGGGTGGAAAGGAGTTATTATATTATAGAAACTTCAGAATCCATAAACTTGTGTTAGATCGGAGTTAGGGAAGACAACTGGTTTATGGGATCATACCTCCCATTTTAAGTATGAGCAATGTAATATTTACAAGGGCATTCACGGAAACCTATCAGCAATACTGAGTTCTTGTGGTAGTGAGTGCAGTGCCTGCACTCCGAAGTGGGGGGAGGCTGGATGTTGCACTTCTGAGGGTTAATTGAAATGTGATGTCTGTCCATTTCTGACTTGGTAGCTGTGGAATTAATGATGGTGAATGATTCCTTTTAATTATCATCCTACTTTAATTATTCAAATAGGAATTACACTAACTCTCAGTGTATTTACACTGAGGTATATAAACCTCGCTGTATAAACATTGAAATATATGTATCTCTCTATGTATATACATTGAGATATATAAAATATAACTCTCGATATACTATATCCATCAAGATATGTATACACATTTTTCTGTGTGCAAATCATGTGATTACATCAATAAATTACTCAGGTAGCGCTTATTAAATCAAGCATCCAGTTGTCTTCTCTGGCGATGAGTCTTGCGTTTCTGTAGTTGATTAAATGGTTGTGTAAATTTCGGTGTTGAACACAGGCATTTCTTGAGTCGTCAGATCTGCCTGCGTACTGGTGTTCTGAAATGCGTGTTTGACAACACTCAGTACCGAAGAATCCTGGAATCATCACTTATCTGTATATCCAGCAACTTCAACCAGAACAACGGCTTCTACAACATAGCTGAACCTATTGCCAAGAAACTTCTTCAACGCTATCCCACATAGAACACAAGAATGGAACACTGCAGGTCCTTTAAGTCACACAAGGTTTTAAACTATCACACTACTTTGAAGACTGTCACATGCAGCATTCTCCACCTGATTAAATCTTATACATACTCATGTTACTCTTTTTCCAGGTAGATCTGTCTGTGACTCGATAAAGCCCACTGCGTGGGCGAAAAGTTGTCAATAAAGGATCACATTATACTGCTTATGTGTTTATTTTTCTCAGACTCCCTTAGTGCTTTACAAGCTATCCGAAAATTTGATACACCTCACCCCCTAGTTCTTCGTATCCAGCTTTGGTTACGACGTATCTCTAGCAAACACAAAGATATTGTTTTTTGTTGGGTCCCTGGTCATGTTGACGTACAGGGCAATGAACAGGCAGACACTGCTGCACGGTCAGCAGTACATGACCTTCCAGTTTCATATAGAGGTGTTCCATTCACGGACTATTTTGCGGTCATTGCTACCCACCTTCGCACCCGTTGGCAACAACGCTGGTCTGACCTGCTGAATAACAAACTACAGTCTATTAAACCAAGTATAGGTTTCTGGCCTTCTTCTTGTCATCAATGTCGAGGTTGGGAGACTACACTCTTCTGTCTTCGCATCAGCCACACTCGTCTTACTCACAGGTATCTCATGGAGAGGCTCCCTGTCCCTCTCTGTGAGCATTGTCAGGTTCCAGTGGACTGCCCACTCTATCAACGAGCACGCAGAATTTACCTCCAACGGCGTCTTCGCTCTGCTGACCTTTATTTACCTTCCCTTCTTGCTGATGGACCCTCCTTTAACCCTGACTCTCTCATTAACTTTTTGACAGCAACTGATTTACTACACAAACTCTGAAGATTATACCTCTAGCACTCCCCTCAGTTCCTTCTACCTCCATCTCTTGCTACCCTCTATCCCTGCACTATCCACTGCCCCGCTGCTCTCCATACCCTAATAATCATCCCTCTCCCTCTTACTACCCATTATCCCTGCATCCTGCCTGCCCTGCTGCGCTGTATGACCCTTGTGGTTTAGCGCTTCTTTTGATTATAATAATAATATAAGTATATATGTTTATAAGTTCATATGTCTATACGTTTATAAGTCTATAAGATAAGTCAATAAGTTCATAGCCTTAAAACGTGTTTAGGCCCTTTGCCTTGATAGAAGATGTTGAGTCCCTTAACCGTGATAGGTGTAAATTCCCTTTGATATGATGGAACATGTTCAATTCCTTAACCTTGATATATATATTCAGTCCTTTAGCCTTGATTGAAAAGTTAAACATTATGAAAAAACGTTCCTTCTCTAGGCCCTTACAGTTTAATGTTCCCCATCTCTAGTACTCACCCTAACCACCAACTTCCTACGAAGAAGTAGAGGTCAACAGGCAATGTACCACCAAGTTACACAAACCAGGTCGTCAAGACCACACTGGTGGTCCAGGATCACTGAGATACACAGACCAGGTCGTCAAGACCACATTGATTGTCCAGGATCACTGAGATACACAGAACAGGTCGTCAAGACCACTCTAGTTGTCCAGGATCACAGAGATACACAGACCAGGTCGTCAAGATCACAGAGATACACAGACCAGGTCGTCAAGATCACAGAGATACACAGACCAGGTCGTCAAGATCACAGAGATACACAGACCAGGTCGTCAAAATTACACTGACGGTCCAGGATCACTAAGATACACAAACCCGGTCGTCAAGACCACACTGGTGGACTAGCATCGCTGAGATACATATCAGGTCGTCAAGGCCACACCGATGGTGCAGGAACACTGAGATACACATACCAGGTCGCCAAGAGTACACTGGCTCACTAACATGAATCAGCGAGACAAACATTCCTGGTCATCAAAGCCTTCCATATGTTGTGTGTGTTAACCTGTGTATCAGCCGACTGTGGTAAGTAGCTTCCAGAGGAATATTGCTATGAAAATGAACTAGAAACTCCAGTCCTGCCGGAAGTCATATCCTGGCCCCGATCATATACAGGTGTCGGTTAAACGGCACCCAGACACTATGGTGAATCTATTAATGTTGAAGAATACCCATCCTTCTAGACCAGGGGATCATAGTCTGGTGTCTGACGACTCGGGTTTCAGAGTCCCTGGAGGATCCTTGGAAAATTAAGTGAATAATTTGTTCCTGCGCTGAATATGATGTTTTCTGGTGAGCCAGAAGATGTGTTTTAAATGAATTCCACTAATTCTTTTATTTTTATCTAAATTTTATTGTATCGTTACGAAAATATATATATGGATACTTTTGAAGAAAAAATCAAATTTGGTACCTCTATTCCAATTGACAGTTACAAAGTGGGAAGAAAAACTAGATATATTATCCTGTTATATTTCATCACAAAGATATATTATCCTGTTATATTCAATCACAAATGATAAGGTTTTCAGCCTGAGCTGGGTGACTTCAGCAAGGTCATCTGAGGAGGAGAATACGTTCCCTGGGTATTATCCAGGAACGTATGAAAAAATAAAAAAACTCTTTTAAGTAACATTAACACAATTCTTTATTATCGAGATTCCTGACGCATATTGTGATAGCATTCCCTCAGCCCCAGTCCAACACACTCCTCTCTTGGCATCCAACACTCTTCTCAGACTAAGATAACAGCAGGTTATAACTGAGACCGCCGCCCGTATGTAAGGTGGGAGATACAGCCTCCCTGCCACTCTGCGCTCCACCACCACCCTAGAAACACCTCGTCCAACGCCCTCACGCGGGCTACACTATATTTCATCCAAGCGCAATGAGTAAAACTGAGAGGAAGATTAGCATAGCTTGAGCAAAACCACATGAACCTAAAGTGAACGATGTTTTACCATTCAAGTGAGAAGACATACTAGTGATAACAACTGTGAGATTAGTTAATGACCATTTTTGTTAATTAAGTTTATTCAGGTATTGTTTGGTAATCGAGAACTCGGATTGTTTCCTTCCTTTATCATCACCCTCAGGAGCAAGATGGAAAGGTCAGCATAAGAACTGTGTTTATCCACTTTGTCCTCTTTCTACCGTTTCTACAGAATTCTATCTGTCATTATCCGCTACAAGTCCAGGAGACTGCTGAAGGAGTACATGAAGGACTTTTAGTTAATTTCTTTCCAAGTAAGTGTTGTCAGCTCTGTGACTAATGAGTACATGCCAACAAAAGGCTCCAACATGTCAGGAGTTTGACGGATTTCTTCAGACAGTTCCTGAGCAGGTAAGATGTGGGACTTATGTCCGAGAGGCCTGGTCCGGGACCACGCCGCGGGGGCAGCGACTCATTGAACTATTTATAGGTAACTCCATCGGGACGCATATCTAGAACGGGATCCCTGACGCAAGTAATGAATGTGAATTTATCTCTTGAAAATGAGCAGGATGGTCACTGGAACACTCACGAAGCCTGAGGAAGAACAGTAGACCATCAACAGAAACTTCCACCTAAACAACAACGATCTAAATAACGATCACGCTTCATATAAACGAAAGTATTACGCTTCGACGAAGACTAATGAATATAATCTCGTTAGAAGACACCAAAACTATGTGAAAGTCGCAGTTTCCACAAAATTCCCGACCATGTCAGAGGGAAACGGTCCACAAAGGGAATCATGAATACATTTTATGAGAAAGTTTGTAACATCGACGACACTGTAACAGGTGCAAGGTTCACAGGACGGGACGTCCCACATGCCAGAAACATCTTCGTCCACCAGCTCTGATGACGCCAAATTATACTTGGCGTTGTCTTTAGTGATGACATGGAATTTTTCCCCTGACGTCCTCCATCATGATGACGCTAAATGTTTCCCCAGTGTTTTCATTGTTGTTGTCCACCATGACGACGCTAGATTTTTCTTTGGAGTCGTTTATAATAGCCATGCTAGACTTTTCTCTGGAGTCTGCCAACAACATCCTGAAACGTGACTCCGGCTACGGCAGTGAAGGGTCCTCCAGCATCGCTCTGCTGAACGTCCCTTCAAGAGGAGCGTGTTGACGCCGGTGAAGGGCTCTTTGCCTGGAAACTGAAGTCACCGCTCCCTTCCTTCCCAGAGGCTGCATGAACCTTACGGATTTAGCTCTTTCCCATAAATTCAATAATAATCTGCTGATCTACTTCTTGGCCGTCTTCAACGCCCATAAAGCTGCTTGTTTATTGTGCACCTTATATCTTTCCCGTGGATGATAGCTCAAGAATATATGGATACACAGACTTGAAACTACGCCCTGAAAGTCATACCATTTGGGTTGATACTGTTTACGAATTTAAATTCATTGATCTCTTGCAAACAAATTTAGGAGACTTGCTCAGAATTTTTTGTATCTCATTTTTTCTAAGATACCTTGACGCGTCATCTAGGTTAGCGAAGTTAGCATACTATCTATCTATCTTTATTTCCCTCATTTAGCGGATAATCAAGAGCAAAGTAGTCAAGAAAGTGAGTATAAGACTGACTGGAAGTTTTATAAATACTCTGATGATCGTCGGTGTATGTCATTACCCTAGGAAGCTTGAAGCACAGGACAAAATCTTATTATTGCAGTATGTGGAGGTTCAGTGTGTGTGTGTGTGTGTGTGTGTGTGTGTGTTGTGGTAGCCTGATGATCTTCATGACTGTCATGTTAATCAGTTCCCACCCACCAGCAACTGAATGATGTAAGAATGGTCAAAAGAAAAACACTGTAGTTCTAAAAGAACAATCCAAAAAAGCTCTGGCAACAACTATAATTTCTCGGGTATGGTCATTAATCAATGCTCCAAGCAGTGTTGGGGTCACAACTGTAAGGAACTGCGATCCATGACTCACAAAATCATAATGACACAGTTGCAAACAAACCACGGTATACCTGGAGAGGTTTTCGGGGGTCAACGCTCCCGTGGCCCAGTCTGTGACCAGGCCCAGTGGGTTACGCACTGGCCTGGAGTTTTATGACTCACTTGCCGCAAGTTCGATCCCCACTCGTACTTTGGTTTGTTTAATTGGGATCCATCTCCGGCGGGGCCAGACAACTTTCCAAATCTTATTTACAACTGCTGATCCTGTTCAACACCAGTAATAGGTTTCCTGGAGTTAGTCAGCTGCTGTTGGTAGCATCCTGGGGAAGAAGACCTATGGATCTTAACGAAAATAATTAGTATAGATACATTTACCCAATTTTAAGATGATCTCAGTTGTTTTATTTATTAACGTTTGTGTAAACTACCTGGGATAATCCCCCCAAATTAAACGAAGTGACTTATTTTCATTGGGTTCTCGTAATACCTGTAAACCTAACTATCAGTGACAGTCAAAATCACTCATGATTAAGATAAAGTCTTGGGCCATCTAGTGTTATCAGTCCTTCGTGAATTTTAGTCTTTGCGGTTAGCATTCAAAATAAGGTCTTCAAGTCTTATGACACAAAACACACCATGTTTGGGAAAAACGTTATAGTTTATCACAGGCAGAACGGATCGTTTTCTTTGTTGCTTTAGCTATTATAGATGACAGACCATTATATATATATAGATTCAAGATTCAAGATGATTTATTTCTCTGTAAAAATTACAATGTGTGTTTTACATTTAAAGACAATAATTACAAAGATGGCCGTTAGCATGCCTAGCATGCCCAGGCATGCTAGGCATTTCGGGCAGACTTAATACTAGTTCTTAATCTATATTACAAATTACATATGAATACAAATTTCAAATGATTAAATAGATTTACAATAGTGAGGTAGTTCAGAATAACTAGATTGTAAACAAAAATTTTAATAAGAATGGTTTTGTCTTGGTATATTACACAATTTCTATTAAAGCTCCAATATTGGAGTATATCAGGCAAACTTAAGACTAGTTTCAGATTTATTAGACAAAAGCTATATTCGGGATTTTATGTTAAGATAAGATAAGATTTCTTCGGATTTTTAACCCCGGAGGGTTAGCCACCCAGGATAACCCAAGAAAGTCAGTGCGTCATCGAGGACTGTCTGTCTTATTTCCATTGGGTCCTCAATCTTGTCCCCCAGGATGCGACCCACACCAGTCGACTAACACCCAGGTACCTATTTGCTGCTAGGTGAACATGACTACAGGTGTAAGGAAACACGTCGAAATATTTCCAACCGCCAGGAATCGAACCTGGGCCCTCCGTGTGTGAAGCGAGAGCTCTAGCCACCAGACCACCTAAAAAAGAGTCCAAATGTTTACTGTCCTTTGGGTCAGTGTTGGTGTAGATGAGGAGGATGTGTACTCACCTAATTGTGGTTGCAGGGGTCGAGACTCAGCTCCTGGCCCCGCCTCTTCGCTGTCTGCTACTGGGTCTCTGCTCTCCCTGCTCCATGAGCTTTATCATACCTTGTCTTAAAACTATGTATGGTTCCTGCCTCCATTATATCTTTCTCTAGTCCATTCCACTTCCTGACTACTCTGTGGCTGAAGAAATGTACTCACCTAATTGTACTCACCTAATTGTGGTTGCAGGGGTCGAGACTCAGCTCCTGGCCCCGCCTCTTCTCTGTCCGCTACTGGGTCTCTGCTCTCCCTGCTCCATGAGCTTTATCATACCTCGTCTTAAAACTATGTATGGTTCCTGCCTCCACTATATCTTTCTCTAGACTATTCCACTTCCTGACTACTCTGTGACTGAAGAAATGCTTCCTAACATCCCTTTGACTCATCTGAGTCTTCAGCTTCCAGTTGTGTCCCCTTGTTTCTGTGTTCCCTCTCTGAAAAAATCCTGTCCTTCTACCTTGTCGATTCCCGCAGTATTTTGTATGTCGTTATCATGTCTCCTCTGACCCTTCTTTCCTCCAGTGTTGTTAGTCCTATTTCCTCAACCTTTCTTCATAGGACAGACCCCTGAGTTGTGGAACTAGCCTTGTCGCAAACCTTTGCACTTTCTCTAGTTTCTTTACGTGCTTGACCAGGTGTGGGTTCCAGACTGGTGCTGCATATTCTAGTATGGGCCTGACGTACACGGTGTACAGTGTCTTGAACGATTCCTTGTTTAGGTAACGGAACGCTAATCTTAGGTTTGCCAGTCGCCCATATGCTGCCGCAGTTATCTGGTTGATGTGTGCCTCCGGAGACGTACTTGGCGTTATACTCACCCCAAGGTCTTTCTCCTTTGCCGAGGTTTGTAGCCCTTGTCCACCTAGCCTGTACTCTGTCAGCGGTCTTCTTTGTCCTTCTCCGATCTTCATGACTTTGCATTTGGAGGGATTGAATTCGAGAAGCCAGTTGCTAGACCAGATGTCAAGCTTGTCCAGGTCTGTTTGAAGTCCTGCTTGGTCCTCTTCCGATGTGATTCTCCTCATTAATTTCACATCATCTGCGAACAGAGACACTTCTGAGTCTATCCCATCCGTCATGTCGTTTACATATACCAAGAATAACACTGGTCCTAGGACTGACCCCTGCGGTACGCCGCTCGTCACAGGCGCCCACTGTGATACCTCATCACGTGTGTGTGTGTGTGTGTGTACTCACCTATTTGTGGTTGCAGGGGTCGAGTCATAGCTCCTGGCCCCGCCTCTTCACTGATTGCTACTAGGTCCTCTCTCTCCCTGCTCCATGAGCTTTATCAAACCTAGTCTTAAAACTATGTATGGTTCCTGCCTCCACTATGTCGCTTTCCAAGCTATTCCACTTCCTGACAACTCTATGACTGAAGAAATACTTCCTAACATCCCTTTGACTCATAGGAGTCTTCAACTTCCAATTGTGACCCCTTGTTTCTGTGTCCCTCTCTGGAACATCTTGTCTCTGTCCACCTTATCTATTCCTCGCAGTATTTTATATGTCGTTATCATGTCTCCCTAACCCTCCTGTCCTCTAGTGTCGTCAGGCCGATTTCCTTAACCTTTCTTCGTAGGACAATCCCCTTAGCTCTGGGACTAGTCTTGTTGCAAACCTTTTCACTTTCTCTAATTTCTTGACGTGCTTGACCAGGTGTGGGTTCCAAACTGGTGCTGCATACTCCAGTATGGGCCTGACGTATATGGTATACAGAGTCTTGAATGATTCCTTGGTGAGGTATTGGAACGCTATTCTTAGGTTTGCCAGCGCCCGTATGCTGCAGCAGTTATCTGATTGATGTGTGCCTCAGGAGATGTGCTCGGTATTATACTCACCCCAAGATCTTTTCTTTGAGTGAGGTTTGCAGTCTTTGGCCACCTAGACTATACTCTGTCTGCGGTCTTCTTGCCCTTCCCCGATATTCATGACTTTACATTTGGCAGGGTTAAATTCAAGGAGCCAGTTACTGACCAGGCTTCAGCCTGTCCAGGTCTCTTTGTATTCCTGCCTGATCCTCGACTGATTTGATTCTTCTCATTAACTTCACATCATCTGCAAACAGGGACACTTCTGAGTCTATCCCTTCCGTTATGTCATTCACATATACCAAAAACAGTACAGGTCCTAGGACTGTGTGTGTGTGTGTGTGTGTGTGCATCGGTGGTTTTCGTGTAGTTAGGTGATGGTGGGGTGTGTTAGTGAGATAAAATGTTTTTTGATGATAGTGTTGAAAATGGTGGCTGAGTCTGCAGTTTTGGAGTTTTCAGGTAGGGAGTGCCAGATTTTAGGCCCTTTAATGTAAGATATAAGATTTTCTTCGGAGTTTTAACCCCGGAGGGTTAGCCACCCAGGATAACCCAAGAAAGTCAGTGCGTCATCGAGGACTGTCTGTCTTATTTCCTTGGGGTCCTCAATCTTGTACCCCAGGATGCGACCCACACCAGTCGACTAACACCCAGGTACCTATTTATTGCTAGGTGAACACGACAACAAGTGTAAGGAAACACGTCGAAATGTTTCCACCCGCCGGGAATCGAACCCGGGCCCTCCGTGTGTGAAGCAAGAGCTCAAGCCACCAGGGCACTTTTCATTGAACGTTTATATAGATTTAGCTTGACACGTGGAATGTCATAGAGCTTTTTGTGTCTGGTATTTTGTCTTTGGGTCCTGTCACAACTATCAAGAAAGCGTTTTAGTTCAGGGTTAATATTGGTATTTATGGTTCTGTACATGTAGGTTGCACAGTAGTAAGTGTGGATGTTCTGAACATGTAGGTTGCACAGTAGTAAGTGTGGATGTTCTGTACATGTAGGTTGACAGTAGTAAGTGTGGATGTTCTGTACATGTAGGTTGCACAGTAGTAAGTGTGGATGTTCTGTACATGTAGGTTGCACAGTAGTAAGTGTGGATGTTCTGTACATGTAGGTTGCACAGTAGTAAGTGTGGATGTTCTGTACATGTAGGTTGTACAGTAGTAAGTGTGGATGTTCTGTACATGTATGTTGTACAGTAGTAAGTGTGGATGTTCTGTACATGTAGGTTGCACAGTAGTAAGTGTGATGTTCTGTACATGTAGGTTGACAGTAGTAAGTGTGGATGTTCTGTACATGAGGTTGACAGTAGTAAGTGTGATGTTGTACATGTAGGTGCACAGTAGGTGTGATGTTCTGTACATGTAGAGGTTGTACAGTACTAAGTGTGGATGTTCTGTACATGTAGGTTGTACAGTAGTAAGTGTGGATGTTCTGTACATGTAGGTTGTACAGTAGTAAGTGTGGATGTTTTGTACATGTAGGTTGCACAGTAGTAAGTGTTGATGTTCTGTACATGTAGGTTGCACAGTAGTAAGTGTTGATGTTCTGTACATGTAGGTTGTACAGTACTAAGTGTGGATGTTCTGGACAGTAAGTTTAGGTCTTTGAAGAGGAAGGGGGGTGTTGCCTGGGATTGGATTGCGTGATAATTCTTACTGCGGCTTTTTGTTGAGTTAATATTGGTTTTAGGTGGGTTGTTGCTGTTGATCCCCAAGCACATATGGCATAGGTGAGGTAGGGATAGATGAATGAATAGTATAGTGTGAGTTGGGCTGATTGCGGTACATAGTAACGTATTTTAGAGAGGATCCCAACCGTTTTGGATACTTTTTTTGCTATGTGGTTGATATGGGTGCTGAAATTCAGATTGCTCTCCAGGTGTAGGCCCAGGAATTTGCCCTCATTGTGTTTATCAATAGGAGTGTTGTCAATCATTATGTTCAGTTGTGCAACCCCTGTTCTGTTACCAAACATAATGTTGAAGGTTTTGTCAGTGTTAAGTGTAAGTTTGTTGGCTGTCATCCAGGTTGATATTTTTAGTAGCTCTTCATTAACAATGGTGTTGAGTGAGGCAAGATTTGGGTGGGAGATGACATAAGTCGTATCATCAGCAAAGAGAATCGGTTTCAGGTGTTGGGATACGTTGGGAAGATCATTGATGTATAGGAGGAAGAGCAGGGGACCAAGGACACTTCCCTGTGGCACTCCAGTATCAAGTGGTCATGTAGATGAGGTTGTGTCTTTAATGGTGACGTATTGATACCTGTTAGTAAGATAGGATTTGAAATACATAAGAGCGTTGCCTCTTATACCGTAATGGTCAGGTTTTTGGAGTAGGATGCCGTGGTCTACTGTATCAAAAGCTTTCCTTAGGTCAATAAAGAGTCCAAGCGGATATTCCTTGTTTTCAAGTGCTGTGTAAAGTAGGTCCAGCATTTTTACAATTGCATCGTTTGTGCTTTTGTTTTTTCTAAAACCATATTGGGAGGGGTTGAGTATGTTTTGTACTGAAATAAACGAATATAGTCTCTTGTGCACGAGTTTCTCAAAAATTTTGGATAGTTATTTACATCTGTGGGGTCATATATATATATATATATATATATATATATATATATATATATATATATATATATATATATATATATATATATATATATATATATATATATATATATATATATATATATATTGTGAGGTAAAAGTCCATAGATAGGAGTGATGAAAGTGTGAAGTGATGGTTGAATGGTAGTTTGCTTGTTGAGGTGGGGTGGGTGTCTAGCTGCTGCTATACAGTCCCCCCCACTTTTCCACCCGGTGAGAGGTGTAATGCTGGGCTCCGGCCACAGGTTGAAATCACTTGACTGACCACGCTCGACCTCACTGTAAGTACTTCACGGCTGCTCGTATCTTCATTATTTTATGTTCAAGAGCTTCACTCTTTAATTTTTGAGTTTCACTCATGTTTAGCAACATTAACTTCTGCCCTGCCTTGGTTTTTGGTAAAGTTATTTATTACAGTTTCACCATTTCTTTTAAAGGCCTTATGCCTACTATGTAAATTAATACTAGAGTGGTGAGTAATTCTTGTGGTTTCTTCCACAGTCCTCTGTGTCCGCACGGATCATCGGATTCAAGGCTGAGTGGGGGGGGCGGCGTACTCACCAAGTGAGAAACAGAGTTACCACCACTCTTCACTACGCCAGTATTTCCTAAGTCCAAACTAGAAACCTCAGGCAACTGTACTTTACCAGGGGACAACTTTCACCTGAGTCCCTCATATCATTTGTGACATTGTGGATGTGGAAAACTGTTGGATGTTTGGGAAACATCGTTGCAGCAACAGCAACAACACGGAGTCTAACATGGATTCATTGCTTCTGTGTTAACAAGATCAACACATGTAAATATCTAGCTTTGGATCAGATATAATTTTTTTTCATTTTTCATTTTTCTTAAGATAGGATTATTATAGTCATATTTAAGTCTTTATTTACATTTCTTTCTTAAAATAAAAGTGTTTATTATTGTAGTTATTATTGTCTTTTTCTATTATACTTTTCCTAAGAAGATTAGCGACAACCTTCACTATATATATATATATATATATATATATATATATATATATATATATATATATACAGTTCCTGAGCTAAGGGAAATGTCCTATGAAGAAAGGTTAAGGGAAATCGGCCTGACGACACTGGAGGACAGGAGGGTTAGGGGAGACATGATAACGACATTCAAAATGCTGCGTGGAATAGATAAGGTGGACAGAGACAGGATGTTCCAAAGAGGGGACACAGAAACAAGGGGTCACAATTGGAAGTTGAAGACTCGGACGAATCAAAGGGATGTTAGGAAGTATTTCTTCAGTCATAGAGTTGTCAAGAAGTGGAATAGTCTAGCAAGTGATGTAGTGGAGGCATGAACCATACATAGCTTTAAGACGAGGTATGATAAAGCTCATGGAGCAGGGAGAGAGAGGACCTAGCAGCGGTCAGTGAAGAGTCGGGGCCAGGAGCTAAGTATCGACCACTGCAACCACAATTAGGTGAGTACACACACACACACACACACAGGGGTGGTGGTAAGAGAGGCACGACCAGGACGCCAAGAGCTACAGGAAAACATTGGGGAGAGGTGGAGGGAAAGGCAATGGGAGGCGGAGAGGGAGAAGTCAGTGTTTATTCACGGGCTTCAGGAGAGCGAATTAAGGACACACAATGAAAGACGGCAGGAGGAAAGACAGGAGATTGAGAACGTCATTAGAGAAATAGGCGAAGAGGACATGTCTGAGATAGTAAATTTTCAGAGAATAGGGGGGTACGTGAAGGGGAGAAAACGGCCAGTCAAGCTGATCCTCAAGACAGAAACAATGCGAAACAGGATCCTGCAAGAGAAACCACGGCTGAAGGAATCGTCAGCATACAGAAGGGTGTTCCTAGACTGGGACAGAACAAAAACAGAACGACAGCAGCTGAGGGAGTGGAGGCAAAAGCGAAAGGAGCTGGGAAGAGAGAGACAGACAGAATCAGCAGAAACCAACCAGAACAGGGAAGAGCAACAAGAGCGAGCACACACAAACCCATCCCCAGAACCCCAAAACCAAACACGCTATCCCAACACAGACTACAATCCACACTTACATCCCCCACCCCTCACTATGCTGTAGAATCCCCCAGCACACCGCCAGGGCCCCCACCCCCACAGACCCCCCAAAACACAGTTTTGGAGAGGAAACTGAATGTATGGTACACGAACGCAGATGGAATAACGAATAAGTGGGAGGAGTGGCATGAAAGAATCAAAGAGGCATCACTGGACATCATAGCCCTCACTGAAACAAAGCTCACAGGGATGATAACAGATGCCATCATTCCAACGGGATACCAGATCCTGAGGAAAGACAGAGGGAACAGAAAGGGTGGAGGAGTGGCACTGCTGATCAAAAACAGATGGGATTTTGATGAGCTGGAGAGAGGGGACAGAGGAGAAGCAGGAGATTGTATAATAGGAACACTTCAGTCCGGAGGTCCAAATGTGATAATTGCAGTGATGTATAACCCACCACAGAACAGCAGGAGGCCCAGGCAAGAGTATGATGAGAGTAATAGTGCGATGGTTGACACACTGGCCGAATTGGCCAGAAGGGCTCATGCAAGCAGGGCGAAGCTACTGATCATGGGTGACTTCAACCATAAGGAAATCGATTGGGAGAACTTAGAACCACATGGGGGCCAAGAAACATGGAGGGCTAAAATGATGGAGGTGGTACTGGAAAATCTCATGTACCAACATGTAAGGGACACTACCAGAGAGAGAGGAGAGGACGAACCAGCGAGACTGGACCTAGTATTCACCCTGAGTAGCGCAGATATTGAGGACATCACACATGAAAGCCACCTTGGGGCCAGTGATCATATGGTTCTAAGCTTCGACTACATAGTAGAGTTACAAGTGGAGGGGGAAGCAGGAAGGGCTGCAAGAATAAAGCCAAACTATAAGAAAGGTGACTACGTGAGACAAAGCTGAAGGGGGTAGGAGAGTTTCAGTGGGGAGAAATAAATGGGATTAGGTCAGAGGTTTCTAATAGAGTTAGAGCTAAAGAAGGAGTAGCACTAATGTTGAAGGATAGGTTATGGCAGGAAAAAAGGGAATATAAATGAATAAATTCAAGGATTATGTGGTGTAAAATAAGGGTTGGATGTGAAAAGTGGGTTATAGTAAGTGTTTATGCACCTGGAGAAGAGAGAAGTGTAGTGGAAATAGAGAGAGAGATTTTTGGAAATGTTGAGTGAGTGCGTGGGGAGTTTCGAACCAAGTGAGAGAGTACTTGTGGTATGAGTACTTGAGCTATGTGTAGAAAGAGGTTTGGTAATATGTAATACATATTTTATGAAAAAAAGATAAATAAGTATACAAGGTATGATATAGCACGTAATGAAAGTAGTTTGTTAGATTATGTATTGGTGGATAAAAGGTTGATGGGTAGGCTTCAGGATGTACATGTTTATAGAGGGGCAACAGATATATCGGATCATTATTTAGTTGTAGCTACAGTTAGAGTAAAAGGTAGATGGGACATAAGGAAAATGGCAACAGCAAGTAAGAGAAAGGTGAAAGTGTATAAATTAAGGGAGGAGGAAGTTAGGGTGAGATACCTGGAGTTTACCTGGAGAGAGTTCCAGGGGTCAACGCCCCTGCGGCCCGGTCTGTGACCAGGCCTCATGTTGGATCAGAGCCTGATCAACCAGGCTGTTACTGCTGGCCGCACGCAGTCCAACGTACGAACCACAGCTTGGCTGGTCAGGCACCGACTTTAGGTGCCTGTCCAGTGCCTGCTTGAAGACAGCCAGGGGTCTATTGGTAATCCCCCTTATGTATGCTGGGAGGCAGTTGAACAGTCTTGGGCCCCTGACACTTATTGTGTTGTCTCTCAACGTGCTAGTGGAACCCCTGTTTTTCATTGGGGGATGTTGCATCGTCTGCCGAGTCTTTTGCTTTCGTAGGGAGTGACACTCGTGTGCAAGTTTGGTACTAATCCCTCTAGGATTTTCCAAGTGTATATAATAATGTATCTCTCCCGCCTGCGTTCCAGGGAGTACAGGTTTAGGAACTTCAAGCGTTCCCAGTAATTGAGGTGGTTTATTGCAGTTATGCGTGCCATGAAGGTTCTCTGTACATTTTCTAGGTCCAAGCGGATATTCCTTGTTTTCAAGTGCTGTGTAAAGTAGGTCCAGCATTTTTACAATTGCATCGTTTGTGCTTTTGTTTTTTTTCTAAAACCATATTGGGAGGGGTTGAGTATGTTTTGTACTGAAATAAACGAATATAGTCTCTTGTGCACGAGTTTCTCAAAAATTTTGGATAGTTATTTACATCTGTGGGGTCATATATATATATATATATATATATATATATATATATATATATATATATATATTTTATATATATATATATATATATATATATATATATATATATATATATTGTGAGGTAAAAGTCCATAGATAGGAGTGATGAAAGTGTGAAGTGATGGTTGAATGGTAGTTTGCTTGTTGAGGTGGGGTGGGTGTCTAGCTGCTGCTATACCCCCCCTTTCCACCCGGTGAGAGGTGTAATGCTGGGCTCCGGCCACAGGTTGAAATCACTTGACTGACCACGCTCGACCTCACTGTAAGTACTTCACGGCTGCTCGTATCTTCATTATTTTATGTTCAAGAGCTTCACTCTTTAATTTTTGAGTTTCACTCATGTTTAGCAACATTAACTTCTGCCCTGCCTTGGTTTTTGGTAAAGTTATTTATTACAGTTTCACCATTTCTTTTAAAGGCCTTATGCCTACTATGTAAATTAATACTAGAGTGGTGAGTAATTCTTGTGGTTTCTTCCACAGTCCTCTGTGTCCGCACGGATCATCGGATTCAAGGCTGAGTGGGGGGGGCGGCGTACTCACCAAGTGAGAAACAGAGTTACCACCAATTCTTCACTACGCCAGTATTTCCTAAGTCCAAACTAGAAACCTCAGGCAACTGTACTTTACCAGGGGACAACTTTCACCTGAGTCCCTCATATCATTTGTGACATTGTGGATGTGGAAAACTGTTGGATGTTTGGGAAACATCGTTGCAGCAACAGCAACAACACGGAGTCTAACATGGATTCATTGCTTCTGTGTTAACAAGATCAACACATGTAAATATCTAGCTTTGGATCAGATATAATTTTTTTCATTTTTCATTTTTCTTAAGATAGGATTATTATAGTCATATTTAAGTCTTTATTTACATTTCTTTCTTAAAATAAAAGTGTTTATTATTGTAGTTATTATTGTCTTTTCTATTATACTTTTCCTAAGAAGATTGCGACAACCTTCACTATATATATATATATATATATATATATATATATATATATATATATATATATATATATATATATATATACAGTTCGAGCTAAGGGAAATGTCCTATGAAGAAAGGTTAAGGGAAATCGGCCTGACGACACTGGAGGACAGGAGGGTTAGGGAGACATGATTACGACATTCAAAATGCTGCGTGGAATAGATAAGGTGGACAGAGACAGGATGTTCCAAAGAGGGGACACAGAAACAAGGGGTCACAATTGGAAGTTGAAGACTCGGACGAATCAAAGGGATGTTAGGAAGTATTTCTTCAGTCATAGAGTTGTCAAGAAGTGGAATAGTCTAGCAAGTGATGTAGTGGAGGCATGAACCATACATAGCTTTAAGACGAGGTATGATAAAGCTCATGGAGCAGGGAGAGAGGACCTAGCAGCGGTCAGTGAAGAGTCGGGGCCAGGAGCTAAGTATCGACCACTGCAACCACAATTAGGTGAGTACACACACACACACACACACAGGGGTGGTTGTAAGAGAGGCACGACCAGGACGCCAAGAGCTACAGGAAAACATTGGGGAGAGGTGGAGGGAAAGGCAATGGGAGGCGGAAGAGAGAAGTCAGTGTTTATTCACGGGCTTCAGGAGAGCGAATTAAGGACACACAATGAAAGACGGCAGGAGGAAAGACAGGAGATTGAGAACGTCATTAGAGAAATAGGCGAA